>CABFWB010003517.1:35934-53278 GCA_902151455.1 Timema bartmani | reverse complement strand
TCATTACAATAAATGATAACAGTGACGCATCACGCGTGGTGGAGGGGGAAGCGCCGCCATTTTGAGGTTATTTTGCTGCGTATCGAGACTTGCAATTAGTATAACTTTTGACTCGGAGAAGCTACGATGTTCGTTTGAATTTTTATCATCACCTGTCGTCAAAATCTATCGATTGTATATAAAACATTAGTTTAAAGTAAGTGACAGTGAATATAATAAGGTGTTATAATAAAAATATATTACCAAAAATACAGTTTGGCGTTGAAATATAACCCGTTACATAAACGTATTCACGTACAACACACGGCCGTGTCGATGACACAGCCACACCCCATTTTTTTTTACATTTTTACCAAGATCGGTCGAAGAGATTATTCAAAGATGTTTATATTCACACTAAAGTGGAAGACAACTAACATAAGTCAGTGACATATCACTACTTCGAATGTATGAATACACGATATGACAGCGTCATCATGTGAGGAGTCATCTTCAAGGCTGCATCACTTAGTGACATGGTGGACGCGATAATCAATCAAACTTGTGGCCAAAACTCATAATCTTTTAACAGCAACATAGCATTCAAGATTATGAGGGGTCAGATACCTCGAGTTTTGTTGTTGGTTACTGACTACAGATCTTCTTGTGGTTGATCGTTGAATCTCCTCTGGAACGGGTCTCGAGGGAGGTTTGGAGAAACTCTTGGCGAAGAGATCTAATCCTGCGACTGTGAAAAGTATTTATCGACCACTGTTGGAGGTACGATGCGCCAGGAGTGTAGAAGGAACGGGGACGATTCTGGCCACATCTTCTCTGGAGTCTGGACATCTTTTCCCAAAAAAAGCATGGATGAGATTTCTGTTACGAAAGTGTAATTTTTATTCGAAATACTTTGGTAACAAACCACACCAGATGGAAAATATATTGCTAATCAGGTGAGGATATTCCTCAAATTCTTAGAGGTGCATTAAACTAATTCAAAATTTAAGGTAATTTTGACGCACCTGCTGTGGGACATTTAGTACATTCCTCTTGGTCAGGCTGTGGCTATCAGCGTCTGAGTTATTCAACCTTTTTTTACTGCTCTTTAGGTTAAGTTTAAGTTGGTGATGGTCGTGACTGACTCTAGATATAGTCCCAGTTTGGACAGTGAAAGCTTTCTTTTGCTCATGACTATGCGATGTGGCACTTTGTATTTTCAGTAAAGTCGGGGTTCGAATACTGTATGGGTGTACACTACTAAGAGGGTGTATTTATAAATCGTGTCTCTCCCTTACCTCCATGAAAATGTGAGTGCATTTCCTTTAAATTATATCTATTTATTCTATTAGTGTGACTATGCAGTTAGCCAGGATAAGTACTGCCAATTTTGATAGTAGGTACCCTATTCGACAGCTAGAATAGCTGCTAGATCTACTTTCATGTATTCATACGTCAAGTAATTCTATATGCAGTTGTTACTTTTAATAGATATTATCAATACCTATAGAATAACAATAATATTAATATAGTAAAATGTTAACAATGTTGACCACCAAGAAAAAGTTTTTTATTATCTAAAAGTTCCTTCCCACGAAGTTTGGACTAGTAAGACGAGGTTACATACAATGCTAGGAGAAGCATATTTTGAAATAACCCACCAGCTTTATCCTGTCCAGGGGTTCGCCCCAAACCACCTCCAGAGGACATGAGTGGGACTTGAACTCGGTCTCCTGTGGTCAGAATTTGAAGTGATAGCCGCAAGCGCTCATGGGAGCTTCTGGTGTTGTAAAGACATGAAACACTCAGGATCGTGTGGTCGAGGTCTTTGTGTGGTGAGACTGACAGCAGAAACCTCTTGTGCTCGAAGTACAGTCAGGTCTTTTAGTGGTGAAACTGACAGCAGAAACCTCTCTTGCTCGGAGTACAGTCAGGTCTTTGTGTGGTGAGACTGACAGCAGAAACCTTTTGTGCTCAGAGTACAGTCAGGTCTTTATGTGGTGAAAATGACAGCAAAAACCTCTCTTGCTCGGAGTACAGTCAGGTCTTTGTGTGGTGAGACTGACAGCAGAAACCTCTTGTGCTCGGAGTACAGTCAGGTCTTGTGAGATTATTTGGTATATATCGATACTATCTATCATAATAGACAATTACAGGTCACATGACGTGGCGTCAGTCCTAGTCCGTCCATTGGTCGGGCGCAAAGCTCTTAAGGGCGTATTGGGTGACCTGGTGGTCTAGGGGTAAGGTATCAGACTTCTGTGCTGAGGGTCCGGGGTTCAATCCTCGGTCCCAACACAGATTTATCTGATTACCAAACCCTTCCTTCACCTCTGACAAGACGTGTATTAATCACAACTTGTGAATGTGAGGAATGCCAGGCCTCTACCGTGGTTCGGATTCCACGTTAAACTGTAGGTCCTCCATTTCATCTCACAATCATCCTACCATTACACGTTAGCGTAAAGTGTGTATAGCCTGAACGGGTAGTAAGACGCGGTGCTAATAATAATAATAGTAATAATAATTAAGAGCGTATTACAAAAAAAATGTAATTTTTTTCTAAAAAAAAAATTTAAATTAAATAAGCTACTAACAATATTTTGCTAAAGAAATTACATTTAAATATTTGATCTAATATTAAGATTTTTAAAAATCTTGATTAACAACATACTCTTTTTTATTATTTTAGGGCATTCAGGGCCACTTGGTCGGTGAATAAATTCGGTATTTGATTAAAAATATTCGGAAATTATTAAGAGAAAAGGAAAGTAAAATATTTCTAGACACATTGATTAAGGGGGACAACTTATTTTGTATTTATATGTCTATTTTATTATTATTTTTCTTTGTCCGGAATGTTGTGTCATATATGGGGTGCGATGTATAATATAGAATACAAATAGGTTGCATTAAACCTTTTAACCTGACGTACAACGATACCAACATTGATTAACTTTTTACCCGCCTCGGTGGCGTAGTTGGCTAACGCGCTAGTCATGTTAAGCTCGACCGCCGAGGACGGGGAGATTGAGGTTCAAATCTCGGTCGGGTGAATCTGGGGGTGGTTTTTCCTAAATGGTTTTCCACTCTCCCTCCACGCAAATGCGGGTTCACTTCCTCTAAGTTCAACCCTTACAATTCCTAATCCATTAGAGTAATTAATACTTAAGCGTATAACCCGAACGGGTAGTAAGACGCGGTGCTAAATAAAAAAAAAATTAACTTTTGTATCAGTCAATAAGTTCCTTCATATCCAGATCTGACCTATCCGTGAATGTTGCTCGAGAAGATCAGTTGAGAGATTACATATCCTGGTAGGATCTTGCGGTCATTACTAAACCTTTCAAATGAATGCAGATATACCATCATATGACTGGAGGGAGGGTGGACAAATATTTTAATCAAACATCCTCACCACATTCTGCGGGTTCTTGAACCTCAATCTCCGTTCCCCCATTTAACTAGATTAGACGAGTATAACGTCGTTATCCACACGTCCACCGGGACATGATACACTTGTTATTATTAAAATGTTGTCTAGTCCTTATTTTTACGTTGATATGAAGTTAGGGGTTCAATTACAAGCTAGGCGCGCTAAGTTTTTTCCCCCCTCAATGTTTTGCCAGTCTCCCTTTACGCGAAAATGGGTACATTTATTCTGAAATCTATCCTATTCATACCTACCCTATTAAAGAGATTAAAATGTCGATGGTTTGTAACTTGGTGAAAAATACTCTACAGTAAATACCACAAGCAATATTTATTGACACCGACTATACCTGATGTGTGTGAGACGAAGCATCATGTAACATGTAAGGGTGGTGGAGGGGGGGGTGATACATCGCATCAACCCACGAGAGCTCTCACATGGTACAAGTGTTTCCAAAAGTTCAATATATATATATATATATATATGTATATATTCGGCAAAGTTTTTTGTTGTCGTTATATGTTTTCTGGTGTCGCTTTATGTCCTATAATATTAGGGGTGTGTTAGAAGGGGTGAGTTTGAAGGGTGGGCAGGGTCGTAATTAGTGAACTTTCCCTTTTCCCTGCACGTTCTCGAAAAGTGTTACTTTTTTTGGGGGGTGAGAGAAAAAAAAATTTGAACTTTTTTTTTAATTGCATTTTCTTCTTTTTTTTTAGACCAGATTTGGGTGTCATGGGAAGTTATAACCTTTTTAATACGTTGTAGCTGGGGAGGCTGGCTTGGTTATTCCCGACATTGGAGGTTGAGATTTGGTTCGAATCCCGGATGAGTGTAGAAAAGAGCGGTTGTCCACTTTGAGGTTATTTCTATTTTATCTTTATAAAATTCAGGTGAATGCTCGTACATTTCCTTAATATTTACCCTCGTCATCCTGTTTCCTTGAATTACATAATTTGTGGACATCCCGAATAGGTGGATGGACACAGATGCCCCGGGTGGGTGGTAAGACATGGATATCCCGGATGGGTGGTTAGACATGGATATCCTGGACAGGTGGTAAGATACAAATATCTCTAATGGGTGGCTAAACACGGATATACCAGCTGTTTGGTTGAACATGGATATCCCATATGGGTGGTTGGACACGGATATCTCAGATGTTTGGTTGAACATGGATATCCCGGATGAGTGGTTGGACATGGATATCCCAGATGTTTGGTTGAACATGGATATCCCGGATGGGTGGTTGGACATGGATATCCCAGATGTTTGGTTGAACATGGATTTCTCGGATGGGTGGTTGGACACGGATATCCCAGATGTTTGGTTAAACATGGATATCCCGGATGGGTAGTTGGACATGGATATCCCAGATGTTTGGTTGAACATGAATATCCCGGATGGGTGGTTGGACATGGATATCCCAAATGTTTGGTTGAACATGGATATCCCGGATGGGTGGTTGGACACGAATATCCCATGTGTTTGGTTGAACATAGATATCCCGAATGGGTGGTTGGACACGGATATCCCATATGTTTGGTTGAACATGGATATCCCGGATGGGTGTTTGGGCACGGATATCCTAGATGTTTGGTTGAATACGGATATCCCAAATGTTTGGTTGAACATGGATATCCCGGATGGGTGGTTGGACATAGATATCCCTGACAGGTGGCTGGACACGGATATATCAGATGGGTGGTTAGACAAGCAATAATTTTAAGATAATCATTTTAGCTCATACGTATTAAAATGTGAGACGTAGGTATGAGCTGAGTAGTTTAAAGGAAATGCACCCGCATTAACAGGGAGAGAGGATGTTAAAGCTCGATGACTATTTGAGAGGTGTAATCCACCCACCCGTTCCAATGACTTATAGTAATTGCAAATCAAGCACCTTAGAGCGAATGATCACCGATATGGATAATAGCACTTTTTTTAACAAAAAATTATAAAATTATCAAATATACGAACAGAACTTGCAAACCATTAACATAATTATGGTAGTTTTGTAGGTCCTTAATGAAAATGGGGGCTACTTGCTGCTGGGACTCTTGTTTTAACTGGTGCAACGAACTGTCAATATATTTGTGTTTACCACGTCTTACTACCCAACTGAGATGAACACATTAAACTACGTGTGAAGTAGGACCAGAGAGGTACCGATTGGAGGAAAGGTACGCGTAATTTGTAAATACATCCGGCCGAGACTCGAGAGCCTCCCTGTCATCGGCAAACCACAAAAGATGAGCCTGACGTTTTAGTCTGTGTGCTCACCGTTGTGATTAACTTCAACATTACAACATATTAGCTGGTGGTCAGGCATGGTCTGAATTTCCGGTGATTCGACCACGGCTGCTCCTACAAACATTTAGAACATATCTTCTTCTTGTCTACAAAACCAAAATAATGGGGAATATGTTCACATTATCATATTATGAGCCTTATCTGACAGATATATTACTATTATTATTTTAGCACCGCGTCTTACTACCCGTTCGGGTTATACACTTAAGTACTAATTACGCTAATGGAAGAATTGGTAAGGTTGAATTTAGAGGAAATGAACCCACATTTGCGTGGAGGGATAGTGGAAAACCATTTAGGAAAAACCAATCCCAGTTCACCCGACCGAGATTCGAACCTCGATCTCCCCATCCTCGGCAGTCGAGCTCAACACGACTAGCGCGTTAGCCAACTACGCCACCGAGGCGGGTCTGACAGATATAGTAGTTACTATTTTCATGTATTCATACGTAAAGGGATGTGATCTGAAGCTATCACTGTTGATAAGTTATTAATACATATAAAATAACAATACTAATATAGTAAAATGTTATCACAATGTTTACCGCAAGACAACGTGTTTGTTCTTTATTAAAAAGACTCTTCATTCCAAAATCGTGCTGTTACGTGGACGAACGTTAAATAAAATGGCGCACCAGCTTGTGTTTTTGCGCCGAGAAAGCCTTGTAACGTAAATATTGGTTCAAGTGGGCAACCAAGGCGTGAAGTGTTTATCCAAGGGAAAAGTGGTTGCGTCTCAGATTCTGCCCAACCATCAACACTGGGAGATCAACATTGAACTTAAGAAACAGTTGATGAAGACCTGCTCTTTAATAGGAGTACCGAGAAAAGAGGAGGTACTCTTTGCTGAAGGAATATTAAGGCAGTTGGAAACAACACGTTCAATTTTATAAAATACAGATATATTATTATATTTACTGCTAGCATTGATAACATTTTACTATATTATCATTATTATTATTATTATTATTATTATTATTATTATTATTATTAGCACCGCGTCTTACTACCCGTTCAGGTTGTACGCACTCACGCTAATGTGTAATGGTAGGGTGATTGTGAGATGAAATTGAGGACCTGCAGTTTAACGTGGGATCCGAACCACGGTGGAGGCCTGGTATTCCACATATTCACAAGTTGTGATTAATACACGTCTTGTCAGAGGTGAAGGAAGGGTTTGGCAATCAGATAAATCTGTGCCGGTACCGAGGATTGAACCCCGGACCTCCAGCACAGAAGTCCGACACCTTACCCCTAGACCGCCATGTCAACATTATTATTATTATTATTATTATTATTATTATTATTATTACCATCTTACACGTATTGATAATATTTATCAAAATTGACAGCTGTAGATCAGGTGACTTAATGCGTGAATACGTGTTTAGATATAGTAACTATTTAGCTGTCAGAAAAGGCTCTAACGACAAAAAATTTAACTTCAATAAATTCCCATCGTATCTTGATCCATCGCTTACTTAGCGTGTATTTTCTAACAATACATACATTATACCAGCCAACGACCTATGAACTATCTTGACCTTGATTAACTCGCATTGGCATCATGCGTCAGTCTTGTCTTGTCTTGTCTGGTTTGCCTGTTACGTGAAGGTTGAGATTACAATTTGATAAATTGCATAAATCAAGGTAATCTATATGTAGCACCTTTATGTTAATTATTTGGTAAGTAATATGAGCATGGGCATACAACATAGTAAATATCTTTGTCAGTATATTTAATTATTAACTGAACATGTGTTCTCGAGGTTAAGGATAATCTTATCCACTAAGCCACATGGATGTATTCAATGAAATGTTACAGTTCTGTAAGTCTTCAAGGACTCTTGCAAGCCCACCCTAGCTATGAACCAATATCTCCAGCCCTGTAGTATTCCCTGTCCACCCTGGTTATGAACCAATATCTCCAGCCCTGTAGTATTCCCTGTGCACCCTGGTTATAAACCAATATCTACAGCCCTGTAGTATTCCCTGTGCACCCTGGTTATGAACCAATATCTCCAGCCCTGTAGTATTCCCTGTGCACCCTGGTTATTAACCAATATCTCCAGCCCTGTAGTATTCCCTGTGCACCCTGGTTATTAACCAATATCTACAGCCCTATAGTATTCCCTGTGCACCCTGGTTATTAACCAATATCTACAGCCCTGTAGTATTCCCTGTGCACCCTGCTTATGAACCAATATCTACAGCCCTATAGTATTCCCTGTGCACCCTGGCTATGAACCAAGATATACAGCCCTGTAGTATTCCCTGTCCACCCTGGTTATTAACAAATATCTTCAGCCCTGTAGTATTCCCTGTCCACCCTGGTTATTAACCAATATCTACAGCCCTGTAGTATTCCCTGTCCACCCTGGTTATTAATCAATATATACAGCCCTCTAGTATTCCCTGTCCACCCTGGTTATTAACCAATATCTACAGCCCTGTAGTATTTCCTGTGCACCCTGGTTATTAACCAATATCTACAGCCCTGTAGTATTCCCTGTGCACCCTGGTTATTAACCAATATCTACAGCCCTGTAGTATTTCCTGTGCACCCTGGTTATTAACCAATATCTCCAGCCCTGTAGTATTCCCCGCCAACTCAATAATGAGCAAGAGCTCAACCAAGGCAAGATGTGAAATTGTAATCTTATTTGAAATGTACTCCAGAAAAGTGAAGTACCCGGTCGCCTTAAAAGCAGCAGTGGGGTGTGACGAGACGCTGCACGCATGAACGGTCCTCCATCGTATCCCTACCCGCCTTTAAAAAAAACAGCTGCACACATATGTTCATGTATGTATGTGTGTGTGTGTTGTATGTTATCTGATCCCTTCCCAGGGCTCCGTAAAGACTACAGTCCTCAGTTCTGATTTTTTTCACCCCAGCGTGACTCACTACCAGTCCGGGCTGGACGCATTTTAATTATGATATTGTAGAAGGTAAAACGCGCGCATTTTCTCGGAGGAATCGGTAACCATTTTGGGGTAAAACATCATCACTACACCCGACCGGAATAGAGCTCAGATCTCCCTACCAACCGAAAATACCAGGTTGATATTTAGCCGGAGTGTCCACCGAAGTAAAAGCGATACATATTTCATGGAACTCTCAGATTGCTGTGAGCTTGGCAAGATCCTTTGCGTGACCGAAACACATGACATAATGAGAGGCTGTGGTCATCATTAGTCAACCATCTTGGGACTAATAATTAGTTATATTTTCAAGTAGTTTTTTTGTAGTCTACCCACCAACGTACACTTTCTAAACACTCAGATTAATATAAGAACTATAGTTTCAAAACTCAGCTCACCTTAAGCTCAATTTTTATAGAAAAATTATTATCTGACAGCTATAAAACTTACCAGATCATTCACGTATTCATACAACAATTTATGTGATCTGCAACTGTCATTTTGATAGATATTACCCATACCCATACAATTACACTAATAATATTAAATGTTATCAGTGCTGACTTCGGTATATTTGTATTTTCTAAAGAAACATTTCTATGAAAATTTAAGTATACTGTAGTACGTCCAAAAACTAGGCATAGTTCCTGGATCTTTACTAATTGGTCATCAGAACGAGCACATGTTATGTCCATCATATAACTAGACAGGATAATTAGCTAATAGACAGCACACTGGTAGTTAATTTTACCCACATGTATTGGTAAATAGGTGATCTGAGAGTCCTATTAGTCCTGTGTTTGTTGTGAGATACGAGCGTGCTCTAATGGAAAGATTCTGATACCGCACGCATGCTCCTCTGGTCCAGGTTTGTGTCAGTCTCGTTAGAAGGGCAGGGACTCCAACCCGGACTATCAAACAAACACACGGTTGCTTATTGATTGGAGATGAGGTGGATAGACATCCTTGCTGGTCAAGGGAAAGGCCTATTATTGAGTCAGCCTAAGCTGAGACCTGATATAAACAAATTCATGTGGAAGTCTACGCTCTGATTCGCTACTGAACGGACTTCAATGGTACCCTTTCACTAAATAGTCCCTCCTATGTTTAGTATTAAGCTTGTTTTAAAATAACACTAGAAAATTATTAAATCTAAAACTATCCCTTCATTTGATTTAGAAATGATTCCCACTTTAAGCTTTGCAAGAGCTATTCGAATACCAACAAACTCCTGACCCAGCATCGAGGAACCCCCATGGTACAGTCCTTATCACATGTTAATATCAAGTCAGTAACGGTTAGTCGACAGTTCATCTCGGCAGCGCTAAGTGACTGTTGAGTGCTTTCCATCTATTTATGGCGTTTGCTGAGTCTGGCCCGAGTTTTGTTAAACATAAGACAGGAAATTTAAAAATATAAAAAAATCCATAGTGTACTATGATAATGGCTATACATGGTTTCACTCGTGTTCCACCAATCATGTAGGTCCTTCGCGTAGGGATATGAGAACGTTTGTCTGCTTACGGTCTCAGGTTAGGATGAACCAATAATAACAAGCAGGCCATAGCAGCGTGGCTGCGTAGTTTATGATAAAAACATAGTTTTTTTTATTTGCTGTCACTTAGTTTCTGTAATCGAGACCGGCCGAAGAATCACGATTGTTTACTGCCCCTATCATCTCATAGCTCACTTAGATTAAGACCACTTCAATGAGGTTAAATTGCTCTAATAGATCATTTGTAAGCTATCGATTATTCTTTGAGAACATACCGGTTTACTGTTCCACTTTCCATCCATGATTATATTTTGGAAGAGTACTGGTTTTTTGTTTCATTTCTCATCCATGATTATATTTTGGAAGAGTACTGGTTTTTTGTTTCATTTCTCATCCATGATTATATTTTGGAAGAGTACAGGTTTACTGTTCCACCTCTCATCCATGATTATATTTTGGAAGAGTACCGGTTTACTGTTCCACCTCTCATCCATGATTATATTTTGGAAGAGTACCGGTTTACTGTTCCACTTTCCATCCATGATTATATTTTGGAAGAGTACTGGTTTTTTGTTTCATTTCTCATCCTCACATAAAGCCACATATTCTCCAGCTGTCGGTTGTATGTATGTTTATTAACGTTTTACATATATTAAGAAGGTGTTTAAATGACGACCCGATTATATTCGTGTCAAAGTATTTCTGCAATCAATTATTACTTGTAGCATGAATATGGGCAGATATAAACGTGACAAGATTCGAAACCACAATCTTCAGTATGAGAACTAATGCACATCCCAGCTCGTACCACGTACTGGAGTTATCTCCTCTTCTTATTAAAAAGAGAAGTGTGGGAGGGGTGTGGTAGAGGGACGAGGAGGGGGTATAATTCACAGGAGAACATCCACTTATCACATTTTCCGTCGTAAGAAAATGAGCCCTTCTTGCTGCGAGCTGAAGACAGAGTGTAATTACCTCATCTTTTCCGCGCCACTGGTTACCTAAAAGGGAGGAGGAGGGGGCGATAGGAGGAGAGATATTCAATCTAGGAGGAATTATTACCGCGCCCAGGAGACATTGTAATCGAATCGACATAAATTTCACGGGCGACGCCCTTCAATGAATTTAGCGTTTCGAAAAGAGTTCGTTTTTATTTTTCACGTGGGCAAGTGATTCAGTGATTTAATGCCTTGCCTCACTAATGTGAACTGCCCTAACTCCACTTTTTTTTTAATGATTGTTAGGAAATGAATTAGCACTACATGTATCCACACGGATAGTGTAAGGATGTGGAAGGTATCATTTAGAGTAAATGTGCCTGCATTTGTGGATAGTGAGAATGGTAAACTATTTAGTAGAAAATACTCTATTTAACCCCTGTTGGAATTTGAAACCCAACCTCTCCATTACTGGCAAACCAGACTCCACACTTTTAAAAATACATCAATTGAAACAACATTTACAATTCAACAGATATTATTATCCATCTGAAGTAATTTTTTCCTTATGTCTAGTTTTATAGTTGGTACTTTGAGCGTTTTAATTCCAAGTATTATTGGGCTCTATCTGTCGCGCATGTATTTCATTTGAATCAAAAACTATTTTGCTGGTTGAGCCAAAGCGCACATACCTTGGAACAATTTGGACTAGCTTAGTTGTAACCTATTATTAACTGTGGTTCTTCTTGGTTAAAAGAGCAGAGACATTTAAATATAGAGTACCGCTCACGGATTATGAAAAAACGGAAATAACTTTTCTCACGTAGTGTATAATATTTATTTAGTAACACAAGATAATATCAATACTCGGATGAACATAATATTACAAACACATTATTTTTGTTAGTGACTTATCCTCGCTATCCCTGTTCCATGATATTCATCTAGTGATGTTGTAAGTTACCTATCCTTGCTATCACTGCTCCGTGATATTCTTCTTGGGGTGTTGTAAGTTACCTATCCTTGCTATCACTGCTCCGTGATATTCTTCTTGGGGTGTTGTAAGTGGCCTATCCTTGCTATCACTGCTCCATGATATTCTTATTGAGAGGTTGTAAGTGGCCTATTCTTGCTATCACTGCTCCGTGATATTCTTATTGAGAGGTTGTAAGTGGCCTATCCTTGCTATCACTGCTCCGTGATATTCTTCTTGAGGTGTTGTAAGTTACCTATCCTTACTATCACTGCTCCGTGATATTCTTCTTGGGGTGTTGTAAGTTACCTATCCTGGCTATCACTGCTCCGTGATATTCTTATTGGGAGGTTGTAAGTGGCCTATCCTTGCTATCACTGCTCCATGATATTCTTCTTGAGGTGTTGTAAGTGGCCTATCCTTGCTATCACTGCTCCGTGATATTCTTCTCGAGGTGTTGTAAGTGGCTTATCCTTGCTATAGTTGCTCCATGATCCACATCGATCCTCGCAGTGTGCCCAGATAATGCCTCACTTCACTCGATGGCTGGGGAGTCAGCCGGGTTCGTCCTCAGCGAGGTGTAGTGGACCAGGACCATTATGGGAGGATGATTTCATCGTTCTGACTCTCGATGGTGGGTGGTTCCTCTCGGCGTCTTTGTATGTTAGTATTGTAGAACCACATGCCTGTTGGCTGTCATTTTGGGCGGCTTTCGAGGATTGGCAGATTTTTGCTTCTTCCAGCCTGAAGGGTTGAGATCTGGTTCAAATCCTGACTGAGTACGTTGCAGGATTGGCTTTCCTCCGACACCTTACCTCTCGCAGGACATTTCTCCACCCACGAAGTCTCCACAGCTCATCCTTCCTCCGTGGCTGAGTCGCAGGACATTTTACCGACGTCATTAATCCAAAAATTTTCTTTACCTCAATATTTTTATATATCTATCTATAGCCCGCGAGCAAGAGTTGAGCAAGACTTTCGATAGCAATTCTTGTTCAAGTATCATACGGTTCATCCTAACTTATCTCGCATCTATATCGGCGAAGGGGGAGGGGGGCAGTTTTACAACAAAAACAATAAAAACAAACCGTCTTTCACGAACACCCCATTGTTTCCCTCTCCAACCCCTCACCTTCTTACTTAAAACACGTGACAGATCTGCGTTACGTCATTTCGCGCGTACTTTTTAAGCTCTCAATAACCCCCCCCCCACCCTCGTAATTTCGGCTGAGAGCTAAGGGGGAAAAAAAATAAATGTTTTTATCATCCCCCTTCCGTCCCCCCTTCCAACCACTTCTATGCGTGTGTGTTTTCACTCCAAGAGAATTCCTTGAAGCGTGTTTCCTCTAAAGATGCGTCAGTTTTTAATAGTTCACACACACACACAAAAAGGGGGGTGGTTAAAGGGTGTGAGGGGGTGGGTGGTGGTAAGGGTAGCGACGGCGAAGATGACTACGGTGATACGTAAGTACATGACCGCGCTAACCCGGACCATGTGCGTTGTTTCTGCGCCCTTCCTTCTAGGAGCATCCAGATCTTTTCTATAGTGGTTTATTTTTATCCTCGCGCATCTTGCGTTCTGTTGCGCGGCCCCGTCGTAAAAAATAAATAAAAAGCTTCTGTAGTAAAACTTTCCTCCCCCCTCCCCGTTCTCACCACACTCCTTGTATATGTTTGAATGTATATCAAGGGGTCTTGCATGGAAAATGTCTTCTCACTGCACATGGACGAGAGAAGGCGGCAAGTCATTTTGGAATCTCTCTCTCTCTCTTTCTCTCTCTCTCTTTCTCTCTCTCTCTATATATATATGTATGTATGTGTGTGCTTCAGACTGTATTCAACTAATTCTGAGGAGCCTTTGGTTCGATTCCAGCTGAGGACGGATAGTTAGTCTCCATGTGAGACCACTTTGTTAAATTACCCCCCCAAATCCCTTTAGTAAATTATCTGCATGTTATTTGTTTACATCTTTACAGGAGTTGTTTACACAAACGTATGTTCCTTTGAATTTAGTACGGAGTAAATATTTAAACAAATGACGTATTGAACACATACAGCCTGCTGTAGAATCTTCCCAATCTTCTTACCCTACGTGACTGGGAAGGCTGATTGACGCTGCTCACACCCAGCCGGGAACACTTTATTTTATGAATAACGTGTTTTTATTCTACCTCAAAGTGATGATTGGTGTGTCTCCTTAGATCTCCCTCTCCTCCTCTGTCCTTGGATGAAAATTGCGACTAACCCAAACGGGAGGAATAAGCGTAACACAATAATACAAATAAATTGTAAATACAATCAGAACTTTTAAAACTAAGATGTCTTCTTGTGGTATGACATCTAAACATCAAGTGTGACCGACACCCAATAAACCGTTCTGGTTGTAGCCCCATAGACAGGCAGACATGGAGATGGACAGTCTAACAGGCAGACATAGATGGGGATAGACAGTTAGACAGGCAGACAGACATGGGGACGGACAGTTAGACAGACAGACAGACATGGGGACGGACAGTTAGACAGGCAGACAGACACGGGGATGGACAGTTAGACAGACAGACAGACATGGGGACGGACAGTTATACAGGCAGACAGACACGGGGATGGACAGTTAGACAGACAGACATGGGGATGGACAGTTAGACAGACAGACATGGGGATGGACAGTTAGACAGACAGACATGGGGATGGACAGTTAGACAAGCAGACAGATATGGGGATGGAGAATTATACATACAGACAGACATGGGGACAGACAGTTAGACATCCAGACTGACAGAATAATATGACTGTTAGACACACTCAAGATTAATCAAAGTCTCGAGCTAGAATGTTCATGATTACAATACATTATCTATATGAAACATTGACAGAGCAAGTGTTCGTTCAACTTTGCTCAAGTACGTGACCATGGTCCAGTGGTTAGGGTGACTGACTACATGTTTTGTGGGTAGATTGACTAGTTTAATCCCACCGTTAACTAAATAATTTCAACCACAGTTTTGTTCCATGTTCACAAATTATCTCCACATATTTAAACCATTCCCTGACGTAAGGTTGGATATTTGCGTTTATGGTAGATTTAGATAGTAGCTCACGTGCTTGTTACCCGTCCGTTTAGAAAGTATACACAGATAAAAGAAAGGGCATCAAAATAACCAATGAAAGCCTCCCTTCACACAAGTAGGGTGGGATATCTGAAATAAAAAAACAGAAGAACAGGAGACTTTGGCATTTCACCTTTATTAATAATATTTATATTATTACTTTGAAAGGGGCAAACCCCCAAATTCTCTGGCACCTCTCTCTGAGGTACACACAATGCCAGCTACTCAATTTACTCTTCAAAATACTGTCAAATCGCCAAATAAAAGAGTCAAGAAAAGTGTCTTATAAACAAGGGTCAAATATTGTTCTAAAGATAAATGTTCCACATTACTGTACCCCCTTGTGATGAGGAGAGAGACAGAGAGAGAGAGAGAGAGTTACGTATGTAGGGGAGGCTAGGAGAATGGGGAGAGGGGCAGAGAGTCTGGCATGGACCGCTACTAACGAACATTTCTTAGTCGCATCGCGTTTGTCGGCGAGAGCGGACTGTGTTTCGAGGGAGGGGGGTTTGTGTCTCATCACGTGTGTTTGTGTGTGTTTCTAGAGTGGAGTGGGGGTGATATTTCATAGGTGAGGGTTCAGGGATAACAGATAACAATCAATTACAAGCCTCTAGGATTGCTTTGCTAAAAGTATTTCTGGTGGAAGGTCCGCGTTAGTGCACCGGTTTTCATCAGTTGTTCAACATTTTATAAAATGGGAGTGTACCTTGGTACAATGTAAAAACAAATGCTAGTAGAGATTGAAACAGTGTGCATTGTTTTATTATTTAATTACTATTTATTAATATCCACTGCTTCTTACTACACGTCCGGGATGTACGGATTTTATTATTCTAATTCACCTATATTCGCGTGGAGGGAGAGAGGGTAACCATTTAGCAAAAATATGTTTGGTTCTTTTATCTTGGATTCGAACCCCAACCTACCATCACCAGCAAACCAGACTAAACGAGACTGTCGTCTATACAACGTGCTCACCAATGTGGGTTTTATAAAGCTACCAAATATCTTGGATATAAATCGGTGCAGTTTCTATTTTGAGGAATGGATGTTTCAGTTGATTTTATCGTCCTAGACCGCATAACCACTGATATGGGTAATTGAGTTCTTGATTAATTCATTTGTATAATTTTCCACAGAAATTATCTCATTCATTTTAATAAATAGAAAATGTAAGGATCTATTTAAATACACACACACAGACTTTCTCTTTTATCTAATATAGACATTTACTAAAATCTCGTAAGATTTGTGAAACGAAATAACCCACACTGTTGCAGAAACACTCCACCTAATAGCATAAATGAAATAATATAAATTGTTACAGAAACATTGAGAAAAGAGGAACTTCTTTGTCCACCAAAGAGCATAACAATCAATTTCATATTTCAAATAAGTTACTACATAAATATATAAATATAAAATATAAATATATATTTAATTCTAGCTAAGAAACCATTGATTTTATAAAAAAAAAATCATTTAAAACAAAACATTTTTATTTTTAATAGTACTACATCTTTAAAATGATAAGCTATTTCGTATCTCAAATAGTTGCGGAGATTTGATTAAAATTGGAAATTTCCGCTTATTTAATGTACACTCAAATAATTTTTATGAGAAAACGAGAACTTTCATTTTATTTGTAATGTCAAACAATACCTTGATACAAAATTGAATCAAACGCGTTAGAGGGGATTTTGAGAAAATCGATTTTTTTTTCGCTTTTTACCCTCAGTAAACTACCCTTAATTTTATAGTTGGATATCTATTTTTTTTTTTTAAACTCTCGAGGGGACCTTATGAAAAGCCCAGATACCAAGTTCTAGCCCATTTGATGAAATGTGTTTGGCTCTAGGTAGAAACAGACAGACAGACAGACAGACAGACAGACAGACTGCATGGAGAAAACAACTATTTCCATTTCAGAGGGTTTAGAAACGTCGACATTATCAAAATTTATAGTTAGATATTTTGACGATCACAATCAGAAAGTTAAAGATTAGCTGAGAAGTTAAAAAAAAAGGGGGGTCAAAGTGGGTTTCCTCACTGCATAAGTTTAAAGCTGTATCATCTTATAGAGAGGGTTTTTTTTAACTTAAATAAAAAGTAAATAAAAAGTTATTATCATGCCTTCCAAAAAAACGTGAAAAAAAAAACCCAACCTGACTTTACTGGGCTCAA
>CABFWB010003517.1:0-16465 GCA_902151455.1 Timema bartmani | reverse complement strand
TTTCTCTACCTGTAAGATAGAGAGAAAGTAAAAAGTAATAAGTCACACAATAACATTGCCAACAATATTCAAACAAAATTATGTAGGTATTTAAATTCTTACACGTTCATACACTGGTTTGCTTTATTATTCCATATTGCTGGTCTCACCTTTACCAACTCAACTTCTACCTTTCTTCCTTTTTTTAAAGGGTTTGTAATAACTGTCAAACTGTACTGCTGGAATAGAGTTTTTTAAAGATTCTATATCTTTCAGTTTGGCAACATCAATATTTCTTTGAGCGGTGTATTTGTTGAGAAATTGTTCCCGATATGGACGAGGATTAACTATGTAATCTGCACCACTATAGCTGTGCTTGGTTTTCAATCTCATCAAATCAGGTTTTGATATGATAAACGCAACAGCATCCTTAAATTTGACTAGAATTTTGTCTTCAGTTTTTGTGCGAAAGGTTAAAATCTTTTTCAAAGCACCCAAACAAACCGAAATCCACCCATTGTTCAGGAGTGTAATAAATTTGGACATGTTTTCTTACATTAACTTTCTACCTGACCAAAATCTTGGCCAGAAGGTAGCATAGTATGGCCAGGCATTGGTAAATTATGCTAAACAGATTCAAAACGACCACTGGAAACCATATAAAGGCAAAATGCTACAACATACCAATTCGTTTTTTGGTAACAACAATTATAACTAATAATTATTAGCTTTTTTACTTTTACATCAAATTGCTATTTTTTTCCAAGCAGCTAACTATTTCCTCTGACCCTCGTCCCACAGTAGTCTCATAAAAAAAAAAATAGCCCCTTTCACTTTTGCAATCATAAATGCTTAAAATGTAGGCCCAAATCTTTCTGCAATAAAATGCTGGTTCAGAACTCAACTTTGGAAGTGGTAAGGCTTGTTTTAGATCAAAAGTAAGAACATGTATATATCATCATTATCTTTAGCCAATTTTCGAATATCTTTTATTTTATTCATTCCAGCTTCGGCTCTCCTCTGATGAAATTTTTGCCTATTCAGTAAATCTCTTACTTCCTGGTTATTATTTTTCAGCCTGGCTTCTTTAATTTTTAAATGCAAAGAATCATAAGTTTTGCGAGTGTCAGATTTTGGATGCTTGACTGCAATACCCAGATTACGAAATATTTTTCTATATTTGTCAAGGTAAACTGGAGTGGTGTTTTTAACGCGACAAAAATTGATTTCATAGCCGTCATATATATTTGCAATAGAATATTCATGCCCAATATATTGTTTCCCAGAACTATCCTTCCAATTATAATCGCTTTGATATTTGGGTATTTTATTTATATGTTCAAGAACAAATTACTTTTGCTCATCTGTATATGCATTACTACGTTCATTATAACAACAGACATACGGGCAGACATAACTATAAAACTCACTTATTCGGGCTCGGAATCACATAAAACGTCAATATATACAATAATTTCGAGGTAAAAATTATTCACGATTACAATACTTTCTCTATAGTGAGAAATTATAAAAAGATGTGTTTTTATATATATATATATATATATAAAACTGGAGTATGACTAACGCAGTCAAATAGCTCAGGGGAGTATACAGGTTTCCAGAATTAAATTAAATAGAAACATAATAATAATAATAATGCATCATTTATTTAGGAGTACCAACATTATAATATCATTATTTTTAAATCTACAAAAATATAACTGGTGCTTTTCATGTTTTTTCCTCAGTGAAACCCTTAATTTGTTTCATATTTTTTCTTCCACATAAGATCCACGTTATTTAGTTTAACTTGAATGGTTTGTGGGGCAGCTCCTATAATTATGGGCTGGTCCCAAACGTCTATTTATGACGCATGCCTTTGAATATATCCATATTTCATTGAAACAGAGTGTACCGTACATTAGACCTTTCAGTTAGTTAAACTCTATATAAAGGTGCGTTATAATGAGATATATTTACTCACGTGAAATTATCAACATAAAAATGTTTAATTCTGTTAAAATCACTAGGTCGAACATTTTGTAAAGATTTACTGAGTCGTGAAGAGCAGAAAATAATAATCTACTTAAAATGAGTGATAAATGGTAATTGCATGTATTTGTAATTAGTAATCCCATTTTAGGGATTGTTTGATGTGAAATGATTGGTTGGAGCACTGGATTTGTTTTAAAATATTTTTTACCTTATAAAATATTTTTTGACACTTAGTTTTCTCTTATACATTTTTAAATAAATGTAAATGTGGATACATAGACAAGGGCGTGAGCCTGGTCTTGTCTGAACTGCCATTGATGTAGAGGTTGTGGTTCAAATTCCAGCTGGGTGTGCTAGGGTTGTTTTTCATGAAAGCTTCCCTCAATTCCTCCCACGTAAATGCAGATACATTCCCTTTAAATTACTAAACCCTACTCGCATTAGTGCAAATAAGTGGATATTCCAGACTTGTAGTAAAAACTGAAAACACACAACAAATTGGTAAATTTCACTATATTTTAAATAGTTCATTTATTTAAACTATTAGATTGTAGTTTATCGAAAAAACTTTATCACTGGATAGAAGTGTAATTTTCCTTTTAATACACATTTTTGAGCAATTTATTTAATGTTAACATTTTTAACGAATGGATATGTTCTTAATAATCAAATACTGTGTAAAACTTATTTGGATAGTAAAAAGTGTAATGTACTGTGACTCCTCACTATAAAACTGGGAGCGACCTAATATCGAGTGGAGCCGTGACATATATGCAAACCTCCACACAGTCTAGTATCGCCTTTTGTCTACCTTCAGGCGTGTACAGAAACAGACCACCAGGAGTAGGATTCAACTGTTACGATGTTCAAATCTCTCTCTCTATATTTATTTTAAAAATAAGAAGGAAACATTCTGATAGACATTTGAAAATCAGAAAGCTGTAAAAACTATATTTTTCCTTCAGTGAAGTTCAATATTATATTAAAATTCTCGTGTATTTTAAAAATACTTTATTTCACTTAAAAATAAAAGAAGAAGTTATATTTCCACTTTAATAATCAAAACATGAATATTTTATATGTTCAAGTGATTGATGTTCTTCAATTATAATGCCGTAATGTTTGTTTTAAATATAAATGCATACGCATTGCGTTATGAGCTTATCTATGGAGTGAACTGTTTATTATAAAAAATGACTGAAAGTTGTGGTTTTTATCACCGCTTCTCAATACCCGTTCGGAGTGTAAGCTAAAAGTTTAATTAATACAATATAATAACATTTTATTTGTGATGAAACTTTAATAACGTATTCTATATAATTATTTGTAGATCTGAAACTTAAATATAACTTAAATATAATATTTTGTTTGTTTGTGGAATCAAATTTAATTAGGTATCAGCAAAGGTAAATTTTAACAGCATACAAATATATTAGCTACCAATAACTTTTCCAAGCCTTTTGCAGGATATAGCCTGTTCTCGCACGTGAACAACATAAGCTGTTTCTTCTCACAGACCCGCCTCGGTGGCGTAGTTGGCTAACGCGCTAGTCATGTTGAGCCCGACTGCCGAGGACGGGGAGATCGAGGTTCAAATCTCGGTCGGGTGAACTGGGGGTGGTTTTTTCCAAAATGGTTTTCCACTCTCTCTCCACTCAAATGCGGGTTCACTTCCTCTAATTTCAACCTTCCCAATTCCTAATCCATTAGCGTAATTAGTACTTAAGCGTATAACCCGAACGGGTAGTAAGACGCGGTGCTAAATAATAAATAAATAATAAATCTTCTCACAGAAAAATAGTAATACAAATTCCACAATATATTTGGTAAAAATGAGAAGCAGAATGTTCTATGTCAAATTGAATACTACGTTCCGTGTTAAGTTCAAAATTGTCCCCTAAACTTACTCTTTGAAAAATATAACGTTCTAGTTTCAAAACTTTTTTTAAATATAATGTTCACATATCCTTTTATATCAAATTCATACAGTTTAAATAAATTTTGAAATATAGACATATATCGTATTTTATTTTAAAGTGGAGCACCCTAAAATATTTTCAGTGTTCGTCCAAATAATATTAAGGTATCTTTGTATAATAAATAGATATATAAACATTAAATACTAATAAAATTGGTTTACTCATTTAATTGGTGAATTACGCATTTTTAATCAAGTTAGGAAATAAGTCCAACCATTTAAGATCTACAGAAAATCTACCTTTCTGCCTAAAAAGTATTTGTCAAAAATGACTTTTTAATCAAAGATATCTAAGAAGTAAATTAAAATTTATTTATAATCTCGAGACATATTTTTAAATTAAGTTATATGTTCTCTTTACACTATTTGTGTACATTTTTATACATACGACCGTTTGTAAATGAGATTATTATAGTTAATTTTGTGATATTCTGTCTCGAGACAGAACAAAACAAAAATACCTCAGCCAGCCTAGTTGGGATTTAAACCCCAGCTATAAGAGTCGGAAACTTATTAAACTATTCAAATAATATTTTTAAATACATTCAATATTTTCTTAGTTTCACATAAATAAACGGTACGTTTTCCTTAGACCATTACAATCGTTCATTCATTCTATGACACTTATATGGCAAATAGTAGCGGCTTTCAAAAAAAGGACAAGGGGAGGGGGTACCCTGAGGTGCAGTGACGGTGCCCTAAAAATAGGAAAAAATACGGAGGAATCTATAATTGAATCAAAAAGTTCTGTATAAAAACAATCTTTTAAGAACCATTATTAATTTAGTGTTCCTACAGTATTTTATTTTGATCACAAAATAGTATTTTTATATAAATTATATTCTTTAGTAAAAGACTCCTTAATGTATAGCCAATGGCCTTTTCATACTAGGGGTGCCATGAACTATAGGGGTTGTAATGAAGGGTGGAGCTCTGGTATAAAAATAGGTTGAGAAACGCTGGGATAGATAATAGTGAAAATAATTACATTTATATGATAATAGAATTAAATTCACAACGAAGGGCAAATATTTATATTACAGGCCTTTTGAAAAGGATGTGTTAAACTCAATTCAGAATTTTTGGCTCTCCATTTATTTATCTCTGAGAAACAAATTTATGTTTTAGATTTTTTTAATCCTAATAAACGCGAAGATCTCAAATACCTTAAGAATTAAAAAATAATAATTTAAGTAGTGTAAGACCAGAAAAAATTGCACTTGATTCCCTTTTATCGTAAACCGAAATAACATCAAGTTAAGGATTTTGCCTTGGAGGAGGGGTTGATCACCTAGATCCAACCCCCTCCTAGCAGCTACTGGTGGGGGTGGTTTCTGAAGGGCTAGAAACATTAGTATGAGGGAGGGAGTCTTTGTCAACCCATGTTTTGTCAGGGCATAATTATATACCCCCTCCTCCCACACACACATTTCCTCAACGAATTATAAATAAAATTTAAATGCCAGACGGTGAAGGCTACCGCAGTTACGCCTCCACAAAATTCCTAGCAAATGAAATTTTTAAAAAGCGGTGAATGAGTGAGTAGGTGTCTATTCATGGATTTCAATAATATATATATATGTGTGTGTGTGTTTGTGTATTTACACGTATGCACTCCTTTGTTCAGCTACTCTCGTAGTTTTTTTTATGATGTTGGCAATAGAGATTTAACGAGGAACTGAAAGTTTCGTTCACGCACTCTAATGGTTCAAAGGTTTAAAGGGACTTGTGTATTATTGTGTCGTTATATGTGGTCTTTTTTTATTTTAATGTTTATTATTTTTTTACATTTAGTCACACGTTCGGGTGAGAGCGCTTTGAAACTTCTTTTTTTATTCGCGATAAAAATAAAGTATAGATAATACCGAATAAAATCGAACAAACGGGTCAGATAATGAGATAGGGCGCTTAAAGGTGGCGTTATTAGAAAATCTATGCAGTTGTGTGTTTTTATTATAATTGTTATTGGTCTATTTAAATTACTCTTTAGGTTGACCTGGTGGTATATGATTAAAGTGTCGGACTTCTCTGCTGGGAGTCCGGGGTTCAATACTCGGTCCCGGCACAGATTTATCTGATTGCCAAACCCTTCCTTCAACTTTGACAAGACGTGTATTAATCATAACTTGTGAATGTGTGGAATGTCAGGCCTCCACTGTGGTTCGGATCCCACGTTAAACTGTAGGTCCTCCATTTCATCTCACAGTCACCCGAACATTACACATTAGCGTAAGTGCGTACAACCCGAACGGGTAGTAAGATGTGGTGCTAATAATAATAATAATAATAATAATAATAATAATAATAATAATAATAATAATAAATTTCTTTTTTAAAGCATATATTTTATCAGCATACAACCTATAGCTTATCTTAACCTAGGATATCATGTTTAGCTTTACAAACCAAGAATTAGCAGTTAGATCATTTCTTCACTTCTTAAGGGTTTCCTGTTTTAGTTAAATGGAAACATAACAGCTTGAGATCCACGGGATAGCCTAGGTTTTTTTTTTTAATATTAGTTTGTTGGTTAGTATTATTTGTGATACGTAATTGGTAGATTTTATTTAGTTTACTGGTGGTATGTTTTAGCTCCAACACAGAATAAAACAAATTGTTTATAAACTAAACAAATGTCACAAAATATGATTACAAAACAAGAAAATATTTTCAACCAGTTGTTTAGTTTTTTTTAATTGATACTATATGTGTCAAACCAATCTGTGTGAAACTAATGTGTCAAAAATGAAAAAACGTTTAATTTAGAGGAAATGTAACTGACATTGGAGTTAAGAAATAGTGGGAGACCATTTAGATAAAACTACCCTAATTACACCCGGCTGGGATTGTAGCCCCAATCTCACCATCATCGGCATTCCAGTACAAGAATCATGCCTTAGACTATGCGACCAACGAAGCGGGTTGCATTATCTTAAAATTACTATTTTAGTACTAAAATTTAAGTACCAGTACACTAGTACAGTCCCGTGTAGTGAAGTTATCCCTTGGAACGACCCTACACTCAATATCACCTCTGAGTGAACTGCAGGGGTTTATTTAGAGAAAAAAAAAATCTTTATATTCGCTCTGTCGGTTAACCGTTGCCAAATCTCCTCGGTTTCAGTTATGTTTGAAGGTTGTGTGATGGGGTAAGAAGGAGATACTGGCAACATCAACGAACCAGCCTTGCCAAATTTGTATTTCATCCAAGGGAAGATTGATTACACTAAAACAAGAGAATGACAACGCTGTTTCCCAATAGTATCCATGCAGTTCCCTCAGTGTGGAGAAGAGTCTAGCTCTGGTACAGACTGTACTATAGCCGCATGACCACTCTAGTAGCAGTCTTGGAATAAATAGACCTACACAGCTGTAAAGTTCCCAAACTGCACAAAGCTAATCTCCAGGGCAACCTGACGTGTACGACTGGATTCAAGTCCTCCCAGGGGTAAAGTTGGTTCTGATTATCCGCCACAAGATCTGGGGTAGCCAGAGGCTGGGGGGGGAACGAGGGGTGTTATCTATGTGGGGGATGACTGCATAATTCCGCCGGATTTCTCTGCGAATTGTCCGACTTGGTGGTGCGCGGCAAATAGTGGAGGATCAGCAGACGGAGGGAATTAGAGCCCCCCCCCTCATTTTATAAGAGCATCACCTGCAGTTATAAGCCCCAAGAATAACTGCATCAAGTTTTGATCATGAAGCTATGTACAGAAATAAACTGAACGCCATCAACAACTTTTGATGACAGGCTCCGGTACTAGACACTTTTCATATAAACTATGTCACCTTGCTTGTAACACTTTTAAAGATTGATCATTAATTAGTTAAAACAAGTATTGTATTTTGACGAATTTAAGGAGCCCTCCTCGTTAAGCGAGAAATTGCCACGCAGACGTTCAACTCTAGCGAAATATTTAATTCCACCACGAGTTATTTCAAAATATATTTCACGCAAAAATAAAGTCAAATGATCCTTTAAAATAGTTTGAATTTTATTAATATTATTACTAGCACCGCGTTTTACTACCTGTTCGGGTTTTACACACTTACGCTAATGTGTAATGGTAGGGTGATTGTGAGATGAAATGGAGGACCTACAGTTTAACGTGGGATCCGAACCACGGTGGAGGCCTGGCATTCCACACATTCACAAGTTGTGATTAATACACGTCTTGTCAGAGGTGAAGAAAGGGTTTATAAATCAGATAAATCTGTGCCAGGACCGAGGATTGAACCCTGGACCCTCAGCACAGAAGTCTGACACCTTACCCCTAGACCACCAGGTCACCATTTTATTAATTAAAATAAATATGTGAAAATGTAACATTAGCTCATTTTCAACGAATTTTTAATCATCTAACAGCAAGATCTCCCCTTTACTGATCCGACAAAGGATAGCTGCAGGTGAGGGGGAAGAGAATATAAGCCTATAGAGAATAAAGTAGTTGTTTCATAAAACGACACAGACCATTGTGTTTTAAGTCATGTGGCCTTGCAGTGATTGATACTTTCTCACTGACCAAGGACGAACACCTTAAGGTGTGATGGAGGAGAAGTGTGGTTGACCTTCGTAATTTTGTAGTGCTTCTAACAAAAACTGTCATGGGCAAAATAGATCAAATATTGCTCCAGTAGATAAATTTAGAACACTATTCTACACCTGGTAATATCAACATTTGTTTAATATAAACACAGGGATATTTGAACAGGTTATTTTAAATTTAGATACATAGCTGTGGTCAGGGTCCATTATATTCATGGCAGACATTCAACAAATCTTGAGCTAAACTAAATGTATCTACTGAAATAGAAATATTTTTTTTTCAGCTCTAAAAACTACAAAAATACTGACATTAGCTCGCGCTCCATCCCTTTACATCCATACCACTTTAAAATTTAAATTTAAAAACTATTTAGTCCAATTTCAATGAGAAGGTTTTTTTGCCAGATATTTACATTAAGTTATTTATGTGAAAATTTTTTTTGTGGGAATACATGTTCTATGAACTAGCATTTTGAAACTAAACTAAGCCAATCCAGAGTTTTGTCTAAGTTCCAGTTGGTAAATAGCATATGAATGTATTGTATGAATGAATAAAGCCAATATAACGTAAGGATTGAATATAACCCTTAGTTAATATTGGCTATAGTTGAATTTAGCTCTAGTCCTATGAACCAACTTGTGTATATTGTCTCCGTGACTAAACTGTGTATATTGTCTCCGTGACTAAACTGTGTATATTGTCTCCGTGACTAACCTGTGTATATTGTCTCCGTGACTGACCTGTGTATATTGTCTCCATGACTAGCTTGTGTACATTGTATCCGTGACTGACCTGTGTATATTGTCTCCATGACTAGCTTGTGTACATTGTATCCGTGACTGACCTGTGTATATTGTTTCCGTGACTGACCTGTGTATATTGTCTCCGTGACTGACCTGTGTATATTATCTCCGTGACTGACCTGTGTATATTGTCTCCGTGACTGACCTGTGTATATTATCTCCGTGACTGACCTGTGTATATTGTTTCCGTGACTGGCCTGTGTATAATGTCTCCGTGACTGACCTGTGTATATTGTCTCCGTGACTGACCTGTGTATATTCTGTTTTCTGTTCCAGGTAAGGCAGGTTTCTTGGCGTGGAAGTAACAGTTGGCTTAGCTTGGTTGTTGGATATAGCTGCGCCTAGAAGGTAGGCCATTTATATGTGTGTGTGTGTATGTGTATGTGTATGTGTTACTCTGTTCTGGAAAATAACCAACACCCGAGCCTGTCAGAATCAGATTGCACCCTAGAGCTAAGGGTGCCGTTCTTACACTAGTTAACAAATAATAATACGTTTAATTAAATGTAAATAAATTTACAAATTTAAAAGTGAGAATAAAGAAATAATTATTTAGGACAGTCCTACCCTTTCATTAAAGATAAAATTAGGATATTTTAATTTCTTTGTCTGTAAATCCGAAATGGAACCATTCTTAATAGTTTGATTTTATCTAGTCTTATAAACACATAATTAATATTAGACTTTATTACCTGGAGAGATACTCGTTAGCACCTATTTTTGTATTTGAAAAAAAAACTTATTACACATCAGCTGTACCCATCTCCTTATAAATGTAAGTATTTATCTTTGTAAAACCGGAAGTTCTCGATTTTATATTATTTTTTACTTCAACTATAAGCTATCATTCAATGGAGGAACTACATAAGGTTAATAAATGCTAACTTTATAACTTTGGTTTTATCGGGGTAACCTTTGAATCAAGATAACTGTACGATACAAACGCAAATGACTCTTCGACTTTGTTACTTTACATGAGGAATGTTAAAATAAGAGATTTTACGGTATTCTTGTGTGTATTATGTAGATAATGTCGGGATCACAATCAACCTAACGTTTATGTAACGTGGATAAACATAGCACGTGATCAGGATTCATAAGACATAACCTAACAGCTCTAGCACACACTCAATATATTCGAATTGTTTTTAGCTATTTCTCTGTTATTTATTTATTTATATTAAAAGTTTACTGTCTATAAAAAAAACTGTTGAAATAAAACAGTTTTCTGTTTGTGGTTTTTATAATTACCCTTGCCCGAATTTAATTGCTTGATTAGATAATTTATTAATCACAAGCCAGCGCTTTCTAAAATAAAGTAGCTCTGAAACCCAAAACGGATGGCCAGTTCTGTAAACAAACCAATGCAGTATTAAATAGCCGCGCTGACGTTGCTCGCAGCATGATTTGCTGACAGGAACACACGGTACATTTCACGTAACATGACAGTTCCTCCCCTGGACAACCTTTACGTTAGGTTAAGTAAGTTGTGAGGTCTAACATCTAAAAACACTAGAAGAACTCTGAACATCGAAAAATGACACCTGGACACGGGAATCGAACCCGTTTCCTGGGATCCTCTTTACAACTTAACCAATTGTCAGCTTGAAACAATATATTGGAAAATAATAACTTAGCAATGACTTTTAAAACAAATTTAACTCTATATTTATATTTAAATAATTGAATATATTGTGGCTGTCAAACTATATAAGTAGATACAGTCCGTTTATCCTTAAAGGGAACAGTCTTACCTTGCTTGGTTCCACAGTGGTGTAACTTATGACCATGGTGTAATTCAGTCAAGGTAAGAATACTACCCTACAGGGTAATAGAGGTTTACAAAGTTGCTAAATTCACTTTCTCTTCTCATATGTTTGTAGTTTCATAGCTAATAAACCAGTATTAATAAAGCTTCTTTATAGCTTTTGACAACAGAAGAATATATTTTTGTATATTCTAAGTCTATTCACGTAAAAAGAATAAACTATACAAAAGTAAAAACCGTTTGTTACAATGTTTTAGAGACAGGTTGTATTTGTACACTACTTCCAGCAGTTAGCGTCACATAGGACCTCAAAATAGGATATTTTTTGGCTTGGATAGAAAAAGAAAATAGAAGTCCTTCTTTGTTGTTTGTTTTGAAAATCACCGACGGCGTAGTGGGGGCTATCCTCCCCCCCATTAAAAAACAAACCCGTCCCTACCTTAGTTACGGCCCTGCCGGGAGACATAACGTGTATTGGATCGCTCCCTTACGGCCTGTAAACACCCTCTGATGGCGAGACCGTAAAAAAATTGGTGGAGGGTACAGTAAAAAGCAGAACAAAGGGTTTGTTTTAGGCTGGGTTTTTTTTTAAGTTTTTAAAAAACATACCCGTACCTTTGTTTACTCCTCATTTGACTCCAGACGAACTTTGTGGAATTATCTTCCTCGTGATTGGACGGTGGGGAAAGGAAGTTTCGGCTCAGATTCAGTGAGCCGTGTTTACTGTTTATACCAGCTTTTATATTATTATTATTATTAATATTATTATTAATATTATTATAGGTCGTTGTATCCGTAGCGCCAATTCTAGATTTGTTGAATTCGACTTCTATCATAAAATAAAAGCTAAACCCAGAGAGTTATTTAAGGAAATCCCATATCAACAATTTATCATGTAGAGGTTTCTGCCTATAATATTTAAATTTACAATATTCTGATCTATTTTTTTGCATATTGTTACTGCTTTTAACCACTCTTTAGTTATTTGTTATTAATGCTATTTTTTATTAATTAATTTATAAATTTTATCACAACGTCTTACTACCCGTTCGGGTTATAAGCTTAAGTACTAATTACACTAATGGATTAGGAATAGGGAGGGTTGAATTTAGAGGAAATGAACCCGCATTTGCGTGGAGGGAGAGTGAAGAACCATTTAGGAAAAAACCACCCCCAGTTCACCCGACCGAGATTCGAACCTCGATCTCCCCGTCCTCGGCAGTCGAGCTCAACAGAACTAGCGCGTTAGCCAACTACGCCACCGATTTTTTATTCTTATCATTATTAATTACAATTTTTTTTCGTAACTATTCATCAGTATATAACATTATTTAGCCATTTTTGTTTATCTTATTTTCTCGTGTAATTATATGTATTTGTAAGGTACTTGTGTACTTTTCAGTGCTGGCCTGTTACAGGTCTTACGACTGTTGGCCAGCACTATAATAAAGGGCAATTGAAATTATTATTATCAGATGAAACGTGTAGCCCACACAGGTGGCCGTAAGGTGTAAATGTCAGGCTCATGCAGTATAGTTTTACTGAGACAGTTTTTACTGAAGGTGTGGTTTATTTTTTCTTCCCCTAGTTAAAATGAGGGTACATTTACTTTTAAATAATTATAGCTTACGTTCCTAATTGAGGTATGCTTTATAAGTAACCAATTTTTAAAGGCTGCAGACACCAAATATTAATAATCTTCACCTAACGCCAGCTATTTTAACCATATATTTGTACACATACTTAATATGAAAAAAAAACTCAGTGCAGCTTGTTTGGGACTTGAATTTCGAACCTCTCGTTCACCATAAATTCAGCTCATACGAAAACTGACGCCTTGGTCCATCTGTCCCCAGGTACGAGGGGAAGGGGTAGTATGACAAAGAGAGTCTTACTATCAGGTATCTTGCTTGGACTTGGAGGTCAGGTGACAGATGTACACAGAGTCTGAGACACCAGTCTCACATGGTCTGGCATGTTGGGGACTGGGAGGTCAGGTGACAGATGGACACAGGGTCTGAGATGCCAGTCTCACATGGTCTGGCATGTTGGGGACTTGAAGGTCAGGTGACAGATGTACACAGAGTCTGAGACGCCAGTCTCGTATGGTCTGGTATGTTGGGGACTTGGAGGTCAGGTGACAGATGGACACAGGGTCTGAGACGCCAGTCTCACATGGTCTGGCATGTTGGGGACTTGAAGGTCAGGTGACAGATGTACACAGGGTCTGAGACGCCAGTCTCGTATGGTCTGGTATGTTGGGGACTGGGAGGTCAGGTGAAGGATGGACACAGAGTCTGAGACGTCAGTCTCGTATGGTCTGGCATGTTGTGGACTTGGAGGTCAGGTGCCAGATGGACACAGTGTCTGAGACACCAGTCTCGTATGGTCTGGCATGTTGGGGACTGGGATGTCAGGTGACAAATGGACACAGTGTCTGAGACGCCAGTCTCGTATGGTCTGGTATGTTGGGGACTGGGATGTCAGCTGACAGATGGACACAGTGTCTGAGACACCAGTCTCGTATGGTCTGGTATGTTGGGGACTTGAAGGTCAGGTAACAGATGGATACAGTGTCTGAGACGCCAGTCTCGTATGGTCTGGCATGTTGGGGACTGGGAGGTCAGGTGACAAATGGACACAGTGTCTGACATGTTTTCACATTTTCCCTCCAAGCAAACGTGGATACATTTTCCTTTAACTTATTTTCTCTAGCCTTATTCCCTTAGTATAAATACTCGGATGGTCCGGACGGGTAGTAAGACGTGGTAGAGTCAAACAATTCCCCAACAGATGTAATTTTTAAGTTGCGATGGTCTGAGGTTACAGAAAGGGGAATCAAACCCGGGACCCGTGGCGCCTTAGCTATGAATGAAGAATGAACCTGAGCACGGTATCCTGGATAGCTCACTAGTAGGACAGTGACACGCTAAGCTAAGGATTCCGGGTTTGATTCTCAAAGTCTTGGGTTTTTTTTCAACCAATTTTAAATGTATTTTATCTCCCCATTTATACGCCCCAGATGCCAACCGGATGAAGCTGCTACGTTCTCTAGAAGTGCAACTTCATTCTTCTGTGTGCGTAATGTAGCTATATTGAAAGATACCTTTAAAATAAATAAACTAGACCTAGTCACACTACTTTACTAAACTGGAATAGATAGGGAAATACTCAAGCAGATATTTTCATATAGTTCTTTATTTTGCCAGCTGAATACACTTGGAATGAGCAAATTCGTATCCCTCGAAAATCAATGTGTAAATATCAATGCATTCTCTACGCATGGATGCCAACATGTTGAGCGAGGAAAGATCATCAAAAGGTTATCATTTGTTTTCCCTTCGATATTCAAACACAGTTGGTACGCCTGTAGTACGTGCTTCACTTCTATATCTAGATATTTCAAACGTTGCTCATTTCTACAATTATCGTTCCTGGAGTTATACACAACCAATTTTCTTTTTGTATATATATATGCACACACACACAGCCAATTTTCTTTTTGTATATATATATATATAACATTTGCCAAATATAAGCCTAAATCATTTATTTCAAAAATATTCATAGTGGGTAAAATTAAATTAGGGCTTAAAATTGGAATATGAATATCTATTATACCTGGAATAAAATGAATTTCCTATCTACATTTTCTAATATATATTTTAGGGTTAAAGTTGAGATGTCATTGGAAAATAGACGCATGATACGTCGGCTGGACACGGCTAGATCTATTCTAAACCAGGGATCACCTACTTTTAGACCACATCAAATATTTCAAATAAATAGATATATTAATTCAAACCTTGGGTGGTCCATGGAAATAAAATATATAGATCGTTAGCATTAGTTTTTGTTACGTAACCTAATCTAAGACAATAATCATCTATACCTAATAGTTATAAAAATACTCCAAATATTTAAAGATTAAATTTAAAAAAAATTTTAGCACCGCGTCTTACTACCCGTTCGGGTTATACGCTTAAGTACTAATTACACTAATGGATTAGGAATGGGTAAGGTTGAATTTAAAGGAAGTGAGCCCACATTTGCGTGGAGGGAGAGTGGAAAACCATTTAGGAAAAACCACCCCCAGTTCACCCGACCGAGATTCGAACCTCGATCTCCCCGTCCTCGGTGGTCTAGATCAACACGACTCGCGCGTTAGCTAACTACGCCACTGAGGTGGGCTATTTAAATAATAATAATAATAATAATAATAATATTTAGCACCGCGTCTTACTACCCATTCGGATTGTACGCTTAAGTACTAATTACACTAAGGGATTAGGAATTGGGAAGGTTGAATTTAGAGGAAGTGAACCCACATTTGTGTGTGGAGGTAAAGTGGAAAACCATTCAGGAAAAACCTCCCTCAGTTCACCCGACCGAGATTCGAACCTCGATCTTCCCGTCCTCGGTGGTCTAGCTCAACACGACTGGCACGTTAGCTAACTACGCCACCGAGGCGGGTTATTTAAAGATGGGAGCAATTCTATGCTGCTGATAGTGTTACTGTGGACGAATAAGGGGAAAGGGGGAATCACGTACACTTTCTAAAGATACATTCAGTAAACAAACTTACACCGGGGCGCATTGTGGACTGAAGCCAGGACCTATCACCACAAAGCCAGACTAAATGACACAGACATTTAGTAAGCGTGACCACCGATGCGAGTAAGTTTATCTGTCATGCTACATTGTCGGTCCTATGTTTTATTTTTTTAATACATAATATAAGGGTTCTGATTCAATTCCAGGCAAGGCCGAAATATTTCAAATTAGTAATAAATTGACGGCTTGGGAGCTGTAAATTGAATCTGTTATAAAATCAAGTTAGTTTGTAATTGTGTATTGATATAATCGGTAGGTGGGTATAAGTATAATGTTAAGGACCCCATCGTATTAGATGTCCACTACATCTTCTGAAGAAATAGAAACTATAAACACTCTACTGGCCAACTAGGGCTTTAATTATACTTTCCTTGGCAAATGATTGAGGACTGGGACATTTTATAAAAACCAGACATGTCCAATTATACCTCAACGTGAGGCCATAGAGAGGAGGAGGAGGAGGAGGGGGCCACAGAGACGAGGAGGGATGCGTGGGGATACTACCTAAACAAGGACTACTCTCTAATTATAGGATTGTACTGAGAGTAATTAGTAATTACAGCCGAGAGCTTGGTTCGTATAGTGAGATTGCAACGAGGACACTTTCTTCCTCACTTTCCTCAACAATTCATCCCCAATAGCTGCTTTAACTGGACAATGGACATGTAGGATTTTCATCGTTTGATCCTCCATTTGTACACTTATTATTATTATTATTATTATTATTATTATTATTATTATTATTATTATTATTATTATTATTATTATTAGCACAGCGTCT
>CABFWB010003516.1:42814-77693 GCA_902151455.1 Timema bartmani | reverse complement strand
CCTACTATTGCTGCTATCAGCAAGTACTCCTGGTCTGACGAATCCCTGTGGTTGCTATTTCTCATAATTTCACCCTTCACTACTCTTTTCTATGCCCCCCATGTCCGTTTCTTAGAGATTATTTTATGAGCATGTATATGACCCACCCTCGTAAAACCAAGTCTGGTAGTTTCACTGCGGCTCGCCCGTGGCACAGCTGACTGACCTCTATACCGCAGTTCTTTATTAGGCGACGATGTATAAATACCGTGTTCTAAGACAGGCATGTCACCCTCATTTGATCTTAAGGAGCACATTGAAAATTTTAAATACCGAGGTGGCAGCATTAAAACGCGAGCAATATTTCCACAATTTTAAGTAAATATAGCTCCAACTTAATCCCTTTTCATTACAAAAAGAAAATTAAGACATAAAACAGTATGATTCGACTTATATTTTTTTCCCAGAATTTGTTTGCAGTTTATATCAAGCTTTTTTTTAATTGACTATCTTCGGGAGGTTTTGAACTTAATTAGTGTTTCTAAAGTAGAGGTTTGTGTTTTTTTAGTCTGGATTAATCCTCCACCAACTAAACGGTTAATTTGACTCATAGTGCCTGGGTATTAACACTTTTCATAACAAGAGTTCTGTGAGATGTAAGGGAGATGTCAAACTGTTCCGCTCTGGTAAGGTTGAGAAACACCGTTCTACAATGACCAAAACTTTCATATCTTCCACACCAGGGGTCACACAGTCTGAGATGTGAGTTCAGCGGTAGACTAGATTGCTGGATGACCAAAAGGTAGAGGTTTAAATCTTGGCTGAGTACAATGAGGGTCGTTGTTTCTTCTACACACTAATGCGGGTGCACTTCCTTTAAACAATTATCCTTGTCCATATAACTAATGTCGGTGTGATCCAACCTTTCATGGCTCGGGGGTTATCTGAATAGGTTAGACTACATAACGGGATGAAAGAAAACTAATAAAAATAATAACAAATAAGTTATAATTTTAATTTAAAAGCACTTAGATTATAAGTATGCGTTTATATATGGGGAGAAAATCTAGAGGCAATCAGGGTTACAGAGCATGTGTGTTACCGTTGCATCGAGATTCCACCGTCAAGATGTAATATTCTGATCCAGAGATCTCAGATCATCTGAAAATATCATTCAAAATTCCACAAACTTAGGTGAAATCTTGATACAACTGCATCTTCTTCAGGAAAAATTCCTCTCCAGTTTCGTAGAAAAAATTCAACATTTTGATAGGACCTCATACGAGGCTTTTGAAATTGTAGTTCTTGTTTGGAGTAGACTAAATAAGTAATGAAGTATTAAACCAATCTCACAACTAATTCTCACTTATCTGCCAAAAATAGTCCAAGAAGAGATAACCAAATCTATTAAGATTATTAATTTCTTAAGCTTATAAAAGTGAATTACTAAATAATGTTCTAGTTTTTTAAATATTAAATGTAATTTTTTTTTAGTTTAGTACCTATTTTATTTGTTAATTTTACAAAATTTCTGTAGAGGGCAAATTGTTAGAAGAAATTTCTTTGCAAAGTAAATTTCATCCCATTTTACTGTACCTATGGTTTTTGTTTGTGATCGTTGCCGTCTAGTGAATGTAGAAATCACTAGTGGCTAAAACCAGTTTTAAGTGAAATTATAGTGTTGCTACTTGAACTGGTGAGTGATCACAAACATCTTAAGACTTTACAACAGTAATATTTTCTCAATTGAAATTTGTTATTTAATTTGACAAAGAATACAATAATTGTGTACTGATTGTTAGGTAAACTTCCACCTTTCGTCCTCGATTGTGAGAAGTGAACTAATTTATTTGTGATGTCCTTGTGTTGCAGCCAGAGCGGTTATGTCTGCATGGTGTTCTACAAGCGAGACTGGCACGTCATAGAGCTGCAGAGATCACGTGAGTCTACATACACTCATATACACAAACATACACACATACCCACATGCACATAAACACACACATATATACTCCATTCACGGTAGGAATTACCCTCTGAAAAGGTCTTTTTTCCTACCAATATCCTACTATATAATAGATTTCTGGTAGGGAAAAAGGCCTTTCAGAAAACAATTCCTACGCTGAACAGACTTTACCCACATACACATACACATATATTACACACACACATATATTACATACACATCACATACATTTCACACACATATAACACATATACACAAATATAATACACACACCACACACACATACACATTCACGTACACACATTTACGTTCACATAAATATAAATTGTTCAAGGAAACTTGTTGACATAAAAATGCTTATAACAAATGTAACGTATTGAATTCTTAATAATGTAGGCCTATAATTCAAACTTTAATAAACATGTTATTATTTTTATAAGGCAATAACAATACTATAAAATGTCACTAACAAAATGTATTTTAGTACAAGGGTTTATTTATAAAAAAAAGAGCACAACAAAAGAGTAAAATGTTTAAAAAAAAAGTTCAAAACTTTATCGAATACCAAGTTAGATGAACGCGCAGCACCATTTCAAGGTTGCAATCATTTTGTTGGCTAAACCTGACATTTTATGGCATTGGACATTAATATATAGCGATTACCTCGATGGAAAGTTGTTTTGCGTGATAGCTAGCTGGGAATCAAACCACGGGTTCTTAAATCCATAGTATTTATAGGATGATGGGTAGCTAGCTAGTACAGTCTTTGAAAATACTAAGTTTGTTTGACCTAAATGAAACTAGATTTAATATTTGGTTAAGAATATAATTATATTATGTTGGCGGTTGTATTTGGATACAACAGGAGTAGGTGAACAACAAAGGTTAAATACCAATGACAGAGAGTTCACATGAATGCCTACATTTTCAAGGACACATTTACAAGAAATGTCGCTATTAAAACAGAAATAAATTAATAATAACAATATTCATGTGAATAAGTGGTTTGGAAATAATGATCACTGGTCATAAGCTGATATGAAAATGGGTTTGAATTAATTTTTCTGCTAGATAAAGTTACTCTAGGTCTAGAGAAACCTTGTTTGATTCCAGTGGAGGCCTTAAATTAATTATAGTATAAATCTTTTGCCCTCTCTAGTTAAACAAATAATGACTTTAAATAGGGTCGTCAATACAATTGATTACAATTACTACACTTGATCATTTTAGTGGATTAGAAACTTCAGAACTTCCATTTCCATAATAAATATCGTAGTGTGAGGATTTGTCCCTGGCGGCGCCCGTAACTCAATGAAGCACCCTGTTTCAGACACTTGGACGCAGATAGCCGAGGAGGCGTGTACGTCCCAGAACTTCAATCCAGCCGTCCTTCCTTACACCACGTTAATAAGTGAGTAACGATTTACCTTTATCGTATTTTGTAACATTATATTGACTCTCTCAACTTTTATGTCGAGGGTTTGATGTTTTCACCATTTATGTTAGTCGATGATTTTTAACCATTGGAGCTCATATATTGTACCGAAGATATGTTTATTTTTTATTTCTCCAAATGGTATATTTTTTTAATTTGATGAGTATTTATGAATTTTATTAATTAGTGTAGATTTTAGTACTTAGCCACCCATTTTTAATCTTAAATCAGGTGTAAATATCCTTTGTATCTCGTTCTGGGAATAATGTCGTGCCGGGGGACATCATTCCTACCTCAAAAGGATTTGCCAACAGTCAGACAAGGACAGAGAATGTTGCCAGACGAGGGTATAGGCCTTATTGCTGTGTACAGTTGTTAGCCAGTTAGTCCACCATGCTGAGTGATTGTTTGGGATCTTTGAAGGCTGTGCCCAGAGGGAGGGATGATTTCCCTCTTACCCCGGACCACTATCATCTGTCAGCTGGACGTAAACATCATCTTTCGAATGATCGAACAAGGTTAATATTCTGTTTCAAACAGAAGATTGCATTGTTGTCAGGCATCTTGTCATTCAGTTTTGGTTGGACGTAAACAATATCTTCTGCATGAACAAATAATGCTGTTCAGTAAAGTTGAATAACGAAAACCCTCTTCACCCTTCCTAAAAACCGTCATCACTTTGTTACTCACCGGTCGAGTCTCTGAACCTGTCACTGCATTATTGACAAATAATTCAGAAAAGCTGCCTGGAGAAATATACTACCAATATTCTGTGAGGTGAAATATTTTAATAATAAATGTGTAGATAAATCCTCGTACTGTATGATAATTTTCATATGGATAAGCTCTATCTGTTACCCTTCATCTTACGCAATAACAAATATATGAATACACATTGGCATGCACTATAACTTCAATTTCTCCATCATCAATATATGAGCCCTAAAACTTACGGTTGGAGAAATATCCATATTCATAAATGCAAGGTACTATAAATAAATGGTACGGAACTCCGCGCGGACTTTCTCGCTCTATCGTTTAAAAATGGAGATATTTACTCAAAACTGGTAATATATGTGGAACGAAATAATATATACTAGCAAACACAAGCATAAATTGCACTATACTTATGTAAAACATTTTATGAGTCCAAGTTTTATATTTTATAATTTTATTCTTAAAGAATTAATGTCCTCATTTGTATGTTTGGACCAATAAAAAAGATCAATATTGGGTTCACAAGGGTCAACACTTCGTATTAAAATTTCAACTTTCGGTTAAAATTTTCGACATTTTATTAGGTGTTGCACATCTTCAGGTCATCATATTGATATTAAATTCCTCATTTATATATTTTGACTAATAAGAAATGTAAATATTGACTATTGAGTCTAAAATGGAGATAGATCATTGCTGTACAAACATTTCTCCTAAGAGGTTTAAGGATAGATAACATAAACGTTTTGAGAGGCTTAATTATATTTAATTTCGCTATGGCATTGGAGAATTATTGCGTTAAAACTTAAGTAGTATCTCTTTACAACTAAAACTCACAAACTTGTATTAATATATTTGCCAATATCTTAAATTGTTGGTTTTATAAAAAATATTTCATATAAAGGCTTTTTATTTTTTAATAGTACTACAATTTTGCAATGATAAGTTATTTAGTATCTCAAATAGTTGTGGAGATATGGAAATTTCCGCTTCTGTAAAGTACCCTGAAAGTCATTTTCATAAGAAAATGAAAATAGCCAGTTTATTTATAATCTTAATCAACAGCTAGATACGAATTTTAATCAAAATCGTTAGAGCAGATTTTGAGAAAATCGATTTCTTCTCTTTTCGCACTTTATTAAACTACTCTTAATTTTAAGTTTAAATAGACACACAGACTAGACGGCATTGCAAAGACCACTTTTTAGGGTTCGGGGGGTCATGAGACGTCGACATCCATCAACATTTCAGGTTAGATTTATTTATTTTTTACGGTCGCAATACTTTACCTTTAGTGTTCGAAAAGTTAATATATATATCTATGCGTATAGCTTGAAAGTTATTGGTTTTATAAAAATATGTTTCTTATAAATATTTGTATTATAAATAGATCTACATATTTGCAATGATAAGAATTTAATATCTCAAATAGTTTCGTAGATATGATCAAAAAAATAGAATTTACATCATACTGGAGCTCTTAAAGTCATTTTGCTGAAATATTGAGAGTAGCTATTTTGTTTATAATATTTATAAATATTTTAAAATGAAATTTAATCAAAATCGTTAGAGCCGATTTTGAGAAAATTGACTTTTTTTCTTTTTGCCCTTCAGTAAACTACCCTTAATTTTAGGGTTGGATATCCAATTCCAAAAACCCCTCGGGGCAACCCTATGAAAACCCTAGATACCAAGTTTTAGCCAGATCGGTAAAATAGTTTGGGCTCTAGTGTGAGGTACAGACAGACAGACANCACAATACTTTCTCCGCCTGTAAGATTGCGAGAAAGTAAAAATAGAAAATATACTAAGAGAACAAATTAGCATAGCATCCGTAATTAATTTAAATTTTTTGAGGAGAAGGGGAGGGAGGAATATAGGTTGAAACATTTCTCCTTGTTCTAGGATCAAACTCTGCGGTTCAACGAAAAAAATGGGTATAGGTAGGAGAAGTGAGAATTTTGGATCAATGAACATCGGTAAAAAAAGAATAAAGGAATTCCAGGCCAAAATTGTTATCGATGTTGGCATAATGTAATTTACCCTTTTATCTGTATTCTTGCATCCAAACAGCAGTCCTGGGGCTATTTAAAACAGTATGAAAATATAGGCTACGCAGAAATGTTAAGCATTTGCCTCTCATTCAATTATCATAGCTATACATCGTACTTATACAATTATCTGGACAGTTAATTTTACTTTAGCATAGCTTTATCAAAGCTATACTTCATACTTAAACGATATTTTATCATTGATTTGAATTGAACATCAGTCATAGACTTGATCATAGCCGTTAATGATAATTACTTTAAATGTGATGATTGGCCAAAGCCGTAAATCATATTTAAACAGAATTTGATCAGAGCTATATAATATACTCAGACTTGATCATGGCCGAGATTATATTTGATGATTGATCAAAACTATGCTCCATAATAAAACAACATTTGATCATTTATCTTAAATATACATCATACTTTTACTTGATCAGAGCTTTTCATCATAAAAGAGCAGAGAAGCGCTCGAAAATTAATTCCTCCTATTTTTTCTACGTAAATTATAACAAATACCAATGGATAAAGCAGGCTATTCGCTACGAAACACTATTTTTCCACATCGTTACCACTATTGGTTATACATTTTCTCCAGCGATGAACAAGCGTCTGCATTCCATGTTCGTAAAAATCTGCACCAGTGGAAGAAAGCCCCCTTTCACAGCTGCGATGATGGCGTCGTAGGGAAAATTTTGTCCGCGTAGTCCATCTTACATCGGACCGAGCAGATGGAAGTCAGAAGGCGTCAAATCCCGACTATAGGGGTAGGACAGCACAGCCAAAAGTTGCAACAGGATCCTAGGTCTTAAAATTGGTGTGGGGCTTGGCGTTATCGTGTTGCAAGCAAAAGGTTGTCTTCTTCTCTAGCCGGACTCTGTAAATTCAGGGATTCAGGGCCTTAGGCTTGGTCATCGTCGCAATTTAGCGCTCAGAGTCATTGGTTTGTCCTGGTTCTATAAAAGCCAAAAGGATCACACCTTTCCTATCCCAAAAAATAGTGCATATAGCTTCACGCGCCGATGGCTGCGTCTTGAACTTTTTCTATGATTGGAAGTTTGCATGTCGCCACTCTATAGACTGTCGTTTTGATACCGGCTCGTAGAGGTTACATCACTTCTCGTCACCGGTGCCAATATGGTCCAGGAAATTGTCACATTTAGCCTCGTGGTGGTTCAGCGGGTCCTTACAGACTTGCATTAGGTGGTATTTTTGTTCCTGTGTGAGCATTCGTGGGACCCATCTGACATAAACTTTGCGATATCCCAACGTTTCCAGCATCGTATTGAAGCTGACATTCAGCTCCGTACACAATTCCCCGGTCGTAATCCACCTATTCGCGTGGATGAGCTGATCGAGGTGCTCTTTGTGGGCTAACAGCTGTGCACGAGCACCCATAATTTGGCTTGTCTATCACATCGCTGTTGCTACTGATGAAACGCACCACCCACTGCCGCACTGTGCTCACATCCACTGTTTGGTCTTCGTAAGCGTTACGCAAGCGTCAATGAATGTCATTGGGTACAGTTTCTGGAACGTGAAGCAATTCGATGACACACACCTTGCTTCATTCACACTTCTGTGCCAAACGCAATTTTTTCAGTATGCTTCCCTACTGCTATCTGTCAAAAGGGTACAAAAATTACAGTATATTGGTGGGAAGGTTCAACCTCTACTCCCATACTCCTTAAATCGGCCTCTGATGTCATGATCCAAAATAATATATTAGGAGGCATTAGCTTAGGATCTCACTAGTAACAGTGATAGTTGATAAAAGCCATGCAACATTTGATCATTGATCAGAGCTCTACACCATGTTTAGACTTGATGAGATAGCTACACCACACAGAGTTGATCATAGCTGGGCATGAAACTTACATTAAATTTTACGATTGATCCAAGCCACGCTTCATAATTTAATGACATATTGATCATAGTTCAGTATTATATCTAAGACAAAAGAAACACGCATGATACCTACATGTCATTTGATCATCGATTATAGTGATGCGTCTTTAATAGAAGACATTTGATACGCTATAAAACCCTCACTTCATGCTTAGTCGACACATGAACATTCAACCGAGCCCTGCATTACTCTACGACATCATTTGTTTGTTGTTCAGACCTAGGCATGGTGACATATTATCATCACTTTGATCCATGTTTCATACTTAGAAAACATTTATTCATTGATCTGAAGCTTGCGTCTTACTTATATTTTAACATATGACGATGAGATGATTGAAACCATTCAAGGTAGGCACACCTAGGTCGATTCCAACACGGTGAAAACGCACCAATATGAATGGTTAAAGAAAGAGTAATCTCATGTTCAGTCAAAGAAGAAATTAATGTAACCATAATGTAATAGTCATCCCTTGGTTGATTCCACCATAGTAAAAAATAGTTGTTTGAATGGTTAAAGAATGAGCCCTCCCATGTGTCTATTAGTTCTACATTACAGTACTAATTTTTACAATACTTCACCATACCTAACCACATTTCACACAATTTCCCAAGATTTTACACAACTTCAAACTGTTTCACAAGATGTAATTAGATTTAAAACGTTTATAGGATTTCACGAGATCCATCATGTCATTGTTGGCTGCCATATTTGTGTGTTTCAGCGGCGACCCCACGGTCGAGGCAGTGCCCCTACTTGGGCCGCTATTCTGTGTCGGGCCTGATGGGACGCCACGCGGCTGCCCAGGTGGGTGGGGTGGGTGCGGGTTCGACGCCCGGGGAGGAGGGGGCGCCTTGCAGTGACCACCAGCAGTTCCAAAGCCTGGCGGTAGGCTGCGGCTCGGAGGATAAGATGGAGTTCCACTCGGCCTGCAGCACAGAGGCCGTCTCAAGTAACACTGCCATTGCTAGTTGTTCTTACAGGGTTATTTATTGGGACCCACACCACCCATCATTTTCCACAAAATAACATAAATTAAATAATATACACTTTAACAGAAACATTGAGAAGAAAGGTACATCTCTTGTCCACCAAAGAGAGTAACAATAAACTTTACATTTCCCAGACCTTCATTTAAAAAAATACATAATTGATTATGACTCAAAAACCATTGGTTCCTTAAAGATATATTTCAATCAAAAGTGTTTTATTTTTAATGGTCCTATAACTGGGCAATGATCAATAATCTCGAATCGTTGAAGTCATTTTTTGCGGAAAAATTACACGCGCCATTTTGTTTGTAATATTAAAAAGTACCTAGATACGAATTCTAATCAAAATCCTTAGAGCAGATTTGGTCAAATATATGTTTTTCTCTTTTCTCCCTTAAATAAACTACCTATCCTTAATCTTAGGGTTTGATAGCGAATTCCAAATACCCCCAGGGGTAATTATGAAGACCCTAGCAACTACTAAGTTTTAGCCAAATCGTTAAAAATCTCTTCGGCTCTAGATCGATATATGGACACACATATAAGAAAGTTCAGCATTGCGAAAAACACTTTTTTGGGATCAGGGGGTCATGAAACGTTGATAGCCATCAAAATCTCGAATCCGATTTTTTTGAAGATCACAATACTTTCTCCCTTCGAGGTGTCACGAGCAAGTAAAAAAAATCCCATCAGTTTAAGATCGTATTTTAAAGTCATACATTTTTATAGCGTAAATGTATATAGGATTAACTTATAACCATATTTTATGCTGAAAACACGTTTTAAAATATATTAATATTTGTGTATCGTGTCTTACTACCCATCCGGGCTACCCGCTGTTCACACTAATGAGATAAGGATGAGGTGGATAGATTCAATATAAAATTTACCAACATTTGCGAAGTTATTCAGGGAAAACCACCTTGTGTCACTTAGCCTAGGTTTAAGCCATGACCTTTACACTACTGGAAACCCAGACTAAACGAAACTATCACCTTCATCCACGTGTCCACCGGTACGAGTAAATGTATGATATTGAGTCACCTGGAGCGTGTTTCTCTCGTCCTACTATCAGTCAGACCATAAGGCCACCTTGGAGGCTCGAATATCTGTCTAGTGATTTAATTGTCCCTGGTTCTATTCCTGACAAGGCTCTAAGAGAGGTCCTTTAGATAGTGGGTCTTATACTTTTCGTTAAGTAGTAGATCAAATGTAATGGTTATGATTGTTGTGTTTATACTATAACTAAGATAGGCAAGGCTTATAATTTAAATTACAGACATTGAATGTTTAAATACATTTATTTTAACATAAGAATGAAGAAGATTCACTGACAGCCATTTAACCAGATGGACCCCTTAAAGTGATATTCAGACTCGGAAGCACTAGTCCTCCATGAGCTATCACAGCTCCTGGTAGGACAGTGGCACTAGTCCTCTCTGAGATATATCACAGCAGCTGGAGAGACAGTGGCACTAGTCCTATCTGACCTATCACAGCAGCTGGGAGGACAATGTCACTAGTCATATCTGACCTATCACAGCAGCTGGGAGGACAATGACACTAGTCATATCTGACCTACCACGTCTTGTTCTAGCGTACTCGTGCCACGGCAGCTGGGAGGACAATGGCACCAGCTACCTGATAGCCTCCCCCTCGAGTCGCAAGTCCGTGGGGGCGCGACGCTACTGCTTCATCTACACGGACACCGGAGCGGCGGTCGGAGGCGGTACCATTCAGGCGGCGGCGGGGATGGACGAGAGGGCCTCCCTGCTGCAAGTGGCGAGCGTCACCGAGTCCTGCCACCGCAACCTGCCAATTTCCGGGATGACGTGGACCTTCAACCTCACTGCTTACGGTCAGAGTGCTCGCCTGTTGATGTTTGTTCCTTACTTGTCAGGTTTATTAGCGCTCATTAAAACTCATTCAATAAAACATTACAACTACTACTACCAATCACGCTAATATGTTAAGGATGATGAAGTTTGAATTTAAAGGAAGAAACCCGCACTTGCTTGGAGGGAGAGTAGAAAACAATTTCGGAAAAAAAACCTCAGTACACTCAACCATGATTTAAACCCCGATCTCTCGTTCATCGGATGTCCATGTCTCTATACGAAAGTGACGCCTTAGATCATGAGGTCACCGAAGCAGGTTACAATATTATTTACATTCTTAGCCACTTTTATAACTAGTGTAAGGAGATATTGTACACTAATCTATAAGAACTGGATAATATTGGAAGCTTTTGATAACTTTTTTAATTAAAATTTTAATTAATGAATAAATTAAAACATATGTATATTATTATTTTTAGCACCGCGGCTTACTACCAGTTTTGGGTTGAACGCTTATGTACTAATTACGCTAATAATTCTAGGGATTAGGAAGGTTGTACTTAAAGGAAGTATACCCGCATTTGCGTGGAGGGTGAGTGGAAACCCATTTTGGAAAAACTACACTCAGTACACCGGACCGAGATTCGAACCTCGTTCTCCCCATCATCGGCAGTCTAGTCTATTACGACTGTAGCGCGTTAGACCACGTGGCCACCGAAGCGGGTTTATACTTAAACAATGCCAAATTTCATTTAGGCCTACTTTTAATAAATGTTGATGGTTGAAAGTGGGCTTCCTATAAAAAATATCAGTGTTTAGGTTTCAGTGTGATCTGAAGTGCTGAGGTGAATTATCAGTTAATTTAATCCCAAGATCATATTAGCTATATTATTGATGATTGCTTGATCATTAAGTTCATTTAAATTATCATTTACTTCTTTCTACAGACATGAGCAAAAAAGCCTAAAATTGTTAATAAATAGCAGATATACAGATATATATTTTTGATAAATGTAATTTCTTAGATTGAATTTCCTCCCTCCTCTCTCCCCCCCACCCCCCCCTACTTGTGTAGATTACAAAGCTAGTAACACTCGGTATTCACTAAACAAATTATTTTATATTTGGCAATGGGAGTTCAGCGTTATCGGCCCTTGAAACGTGTTTAAAATACGTCTGCATAAAAAGGTTGATGATACAAATTATTTGTTTAGCAACAAATTAATTTTTTTACTGGTGTTAAATAAATAATATATAAACGAATTAGGCTAAGTAAATTACAATAAAATATTGTATTTTCTTAATATTGCATATTAATAAAATAAATCAATTTATTTTTCGTACAAACATAGTTTGTCCAATTTTTAGATCATAAACAATTAATCAAATCAAAACCAAATTTTACACTTTTATAAATCACACCTATATTATCATCCTGTACTATACTTATTTAGATATCCATATTGTATAGATTGGTGGCAATCACAAACCTTGGAGACTACAAACAGGGTGTTCGGGAACTTGTAGCCCAAACTGCACATATAGCTTGTTGCGTGTACAACAAGTTGTATAGGATTTAGGCGCGCGGTACTGCACATGTAATGATGGCAAGCCCTTTCTATGATGTAGGACCGTTTATGATGACCCTCAGAACGTATTCGCTTTTCTAGATGGACTGGTTTGTTGTTTAGGATTAATTGGGGTATGTTATGCCACCGTGCTCCAAGATGTCGAGGTGTGTAGTGCCATGCACCTAACTCCTATGCAACCTGTTGTACACGCATGCTTGAACAGCTTTGCTCTCACGGCGCTGTACGCCGAAACTTAATTTAACCACAATTTAATGGTATTAGCATAGTTTTCCGGATGTAATAAGGACAGTTGTAGTTTCATTCTTTACATCATCCTGGGACACATGATGGTACACCTCTTCATATCACTAATAGAGACAGAGGTAGTTTCATTCTTTACATCATCCTGGGACACATGATGGTACACCTCTTCATATCACTAATAGAGACAGAGGTAGTTCCATTCTTTCCTTCAGCCTGGGAATTGTTTGGTAGGACTGTCATGTCATATGATCTAAAGACTTATAATTATTTAGTCTATTTATAGCTTGTTCACAGTAACTTTGGTCTTTTCTGACATTTGAAAAGTCACTTAAAAAAATACAACATATCTCACTAGCAAAACATATGTGTGTCACTTTGACGAGTTAAGACTTTTTACATCACTTTGCTGCAATTTTTATTGACCATTTAGAAAATAAGATGTTTTTAGCAACCTTTTAGGCAGGAACGGGGTATAGCAAGGTTAATAACCTGCTAACCAGGTCTTAAGGAAAACCTTTCTTACTGTGAGAGTCGCGGCACAAAACAATAGCGCCATAAAAACTGTTAGGTGGGGTGGTTTGCTTCACTTATCTTGGACCACATATTGTACCGCCTCTAACGGTACAGGAGGACAGTTACTTGTCCATGTTTGATCATGAGGACCAATGGGAGTATTTTCTGGTAATTTTTAAAATGTCAATTGAGTTGAGTAGATCAACACTCGTTACTCTTGTCTCACCGGGTTTGAGCCAAGGACGCTCCCGGGTCAACTCTTGGGCGTCATGTTTTTTGTAAATTATTTTTCGGCGCCTCGCGTTAACCGCTGGGGTAGTCGCCGTGGGTCTAATGATTATAATAAAAGCTAGGCGTAGTGGTTAGTAGTAGTTACATTACATCATGTATAAATCAATTGATATTGTGAATTTACACAAAATATGTTGACGGCCATTCTCGCATTAATCAAGACACGTGACATTTATCAAGTGAAATACTAGAAACCAATCAATATAATAAATAGTAATTTAAATACTTTACGATGTTTTATTAATTTAACCAACACAATACAGCGACTATACAAACTCTACAAACTGTAAATTTAAAAAATAAACATTCATTCTGTGCCGACCTCAGTTCATTTGTGAAGCCATCACGGTCATATACAGGCTGGCCACGAAAGCGAGTGTGTTAGTTGGTATCCGTTTATGTGTGTAGCTAATTGTCATATTGGTACCTAGTCAGGTTTGTGAATATGGAACTATTTTCAGTGATGAATTGAAGTGTAGAAAAGTGCAGCGCTACTGAGAATAGACTTTAATAATTCTGAACTATTGAATTTCCAGGTATTTATCATGAGTAATTTGGTACACATGATCTAATGATATTGTTGTTTGAAAGTTGTGGTTTGTTGTTTTAGGTGAGTGCGCGGAATCAGCGAGCACAACCAAGTCGCCGGTACCCCTGTCCTCACTAGTCTCTGTGATCCTTTTGTTTACAGCGGTAAACTCAAGATGATGGTAGACATCTCATATTGTACAGTGTTCTAAAAGAAAAGTTTTTTTTTAGCCAATTTCTGAGTATGTGAAATACCTGGACCACGAAACCAAATGTATCAACCGAATAGCATCTATGGGACATTACGATTACTTTTAAAACGGGCACATTAAATTAAAGTACCCACAAATAAATGTCCATTTATAAATATATTAAATGAATGAAATTATTATAAAAAGGAAGCTGTAAGTGCCTGCCTTGGAAAGAAACATGTAAAACTTTGGTAGAAAATGAAAAAAATATAAATTGAGGATGCATCGATCATTTTGCTGACATTTATATTATGATTGTTGATGAAAAAGCTAAGGGTAAGCGAATGGTTAAATTTGAATCTAATTTACATTATTGATCAAACCAAAGTATTGATAATCACGCTCTACTAATTTTAAAAGCAAGAGGAATATTTAACAAGTTGCATTTGAAAGAAACTAATTTTATTTAAGGAAAACGGTATACGAACATTTCACCAAATTCTTGTTTTTAAAATCAGTGAGTCATTCATTATTTAAATGTGTCAGGACTTTTTCAAAGTTTCTAAAAGGTAGCAATTCTAATTATAAAGTAAAACAGTATATTGATTTAATTTGGAAAACACACAACTGATGAAATTGTTAGTAATTGAATGCAGCCCACTAAACAAAAATGAAATATTTAAGCACTTCTTCATTATTTGGGCTAATCCATATGTTTTTTAAATATTATTTTATTGTTAGCATTATATTTGTTTTAGAAATATGATAGCTAAAATAATGGCTTGTTAATTTGTGACCTTTAAGGAAAATATTAATGTTTTGTAAAATAAAAAAAAAGGTGCTAAAACTTTTCATTGGCAAATTGGAATGAAATGAGAATGTTTTAATGATACACAAGACGAAAACACTATTGTAATGATCAATACTAGTTGTGTAAACACTAAAATACACTATTAAACATCTAACAATCCAGCAACCAATATATTGTTATTTAAATTTAGTCTAAGATCTTAATTTGCATCTACATTGTGTTAGCTTACATAGTCTATTTTTGGGCTATGGTCATTGGTCTCCTTCCAATGTAAACTATAGATATTTGACCAGAATACATTGTTTTTGAACAAATAAAAGATTATGGACTTAACATTTAAGAATGTTCAAAATCCCTAAGGCTGTGTTTATATTAATGCATAATGCATAGCAAATAGTGCATATCACATAGTGCGTAAGAAGATGAAATCCACTATTTTCAATAACAACATCCATAGTCGATGCGATATATAGGGCACAATGCATGAAGTTAATTTACTTTAACTTCTTATGTCTTATGCATAGAGTTGAGAATAGACAACACAAGAACTTGAGGCATATAACCAATCTAAATGCAAGAAGAGGCTATAGCCAACTAAACGTCAGTATACTTAGCATATTTAAAATATCATTCAAAATATTCATTGTGGTAGCAATACTTGATTGTCATGAACAAACTTTCTTTGTTTTAGTGCCAATGACTATGATTGTAAATATTCAAAATAAAGGGGAAATATTTAATCTTGGATTATGTTACTGGGAAGTAGATCTATCATAATAATAATGATCATAATAAAATGAAACTAAATAAATATCAAATATGATTGAATAGTATAGACACAGCTTAATTAATTAGATTAATTTTATGTTTCAAATGACAGTGTTTAATGAACATTGTTTTAAAAGTTAACCCTTTAGTGAAGTATTTTTAAATACCTTATCTAGTAGAGCAAAGAGGTCAAGTTAGTTTCTATCTATAAATTGATTTAAGTAAGACTTTAATTACAATGTTTCATTATAAACTGTTGTATTTTTATTATGAATTGTACAGTTTACGCTATGCCCTATTAACAATCAGATATACAAAAGGCATGTATATAAAACCAGCCTTAAGGCGGTATTACACTATCATATTTATTTAATAAGAGAAACATATTTATTTCATAAAAGAAAAATATTCATTTCATAAAATATTTGATAAAAGATTGAAGGCAGTCTTTGATGAAAGGTGTGTTATTAAACTGTATCCCATTTCTTTCAATTATTTTACATATATGGAGGCCAATATGAATTAACAATTGTCTGCTATAAGAAATTGAAATTTAATCTTCTGAATCACATCTAAGATATGAAGGGAACGAGAAACTTTTAAAAAGGTACACACCAATTATCTCTTCTATTATAATTTTAAACATACTATACAAATTAACTGGAAAATCAAGTATGAAGCCCAGTCTTATTGTTGGCAATTTAAAAACTAAACTTAAAATAAATTTTTTAAATGTTGCCCTTAAAAGTGCAGTATAAATTTCAATTTTTTATTTATATTTAATAAAATTTAAAATTAATTACTGTGTGTAATTTAAATATTAGGTACTTAACAACTATTGAAATTTGGACCATAGCTCACAAAGTGGTGTGTCGTGAAGTGTTGCCAGGGTAAGCAGCAGCATTAATTCTAACTGTATGTGTGAATTGTTCACATCCCTGAGTAGAACACTCATTGGTCAGGTACAGAGGGGAATACATTTCCGTGTGAGGCATGCAGAGCATATGTAAGTTGGTCAAATAGAGCCCAAGTTTGTGAGAACATATCAAAGGTACAGTTTTAACAAGGTCTTCTTCCCTTGCAGCACTCTACGACATGCCACTGTCTCACATTAATTTAAGTTCTAATAATTCTTAAACTATTTTATCCTCATGACAATGAACAAAATATTATGTTAAACTTTAAGGAGAAAATACAGTAGAAAGTGAATAAGATAGTTAAACAATTGCTAACATTGAATGCCCAAAACCTAAATTATTATCAGTGGCGTGGCTAACATTATGAAGAAGGGAGAACTGAAATTCTAGCTAAATAAAATCTTCTTACCTATTAAATCTACGCGACTCCTCATGAAACTATCATTTTTAAAAATTAGTTTTATTGTTTAATTCACCTTTAGTGAACTGGATAGTAGTTACCACTGTTTATCAATAGATTAATACTAAAGCTCCAATTAAGCTACAATTTTCTTAACTAAATCCTTTCTTTGACTTACTCTGAGGCATTTAAAAATGTGCACCACTTTCAAATAGTTAAGAAATTTGAACGAAAATTAATCTGTAAAATCACGTTCTGTCATGAACAATTAACCTGCTTATTTATTTATTCAAATATATTTATTTTATCAAATAGTGTACAATGGTTATTTGTGAGACTTTTAATAGATAATTTAAATTAAATTAAATTAGCACTCAAAAATAAGCTAAATTCTAAGACATATGAACATTTTTGTATTGCCTATATTAATAAGTCTTGGTAAATATATATATTAATGTGTATTTACTAATATTTAACTAGGCCTAATAGATAAAATTATAACTATGATTATTTGTTAGTTTTGATATAAATGTAAAGTTTGATAGGCAGCTCGAAAATCAAATTCGAACTTCAGTTGTTTTTTTTTGTCATTTGAAACCTATACATTCAATTAAAAACTCGCCTTCTTTTTTTAAGTTGGAAATAGATGGAAACAGTTAATGCTGTGATCATCAAATACAATGCACTATCTACTGTATCTACTCTCCAAGGTTTAAAGAGGGTATTAAAACTTAGAGTATGATAATAAAAAAAAGCCCAATATTTGTATTTATTTTCACTAGAAAATATGGATTTTTTTATTAAATACGATTGGATCAAATATTGTGTGTCTACATGTAATGGATATGAAACCAGAACTACAGCTTGAAACATTGTTTAACAATACTTGTCTAAAGAAACCTGTGAGGGGAAAATGATTGGAAACAATTGGAAATAATAATAAAAGACCCCACATGATGCTGTTGATTGGGTGTTTCTTTCATGTTATGAAAATTAACAGTGTTGCTGAAATATTTAAGAAAATATGGTGATGTTTGAAAAACGTGTTCTACTAGTTCTTATGAACAGTGTGCTTTTCCACATAACACAATAATTAATTATTTCCAACCGTTTTCGAAGATATACTACAGAACTCTGCTCGAATACTTAACTATGTGAAGGGACAACGAAATTATTGTCTCATAAATTAATATTCCGAATGAACCAATAGCTTAAGATAGCAGTTGGTGCAGAAGTGTACCTAATTTATCAATTATGCAGGAAAAAAAAAAGTAAAACTTAAATTGTTATCATTAAATAGTTTTATAATAAATAATTATATTGAGAGTCCAGAATTGAACACAATACTATCATGCAGGTTGAAAATATATTGTAGTCTTTAAACTAAATTAGAACCCCATTTAGCTGGCAATTAACTAAGCCTGTGGGCTTGATTTTATTTTTATTAATTTATAAATCTAAAAAGATCTATTATAAAAATGTTTTTATAAAACTAAGTGTGTGCACTGTAATTTGTTATGAATGAAAAGTCAACAATACAAGTCACATTGTGAAATTGGCAAGAAATGTTTAATTTCTCGAAGATATTCTAAGTAGGCCTATTTCAAAATAAGTGAGGATTACCATACACTTTTTTTTTAACGTTTCACTTCTTTAAGATATTTACTGCTTTATAGCATAACATAACATAACTTCAGAAATATAATATAATTTTCATTCCATTTTAATGTTCATTTAGAAAAAATGTACATATTTGAGGCCGTAAACGTTTCGAAATTGCTACATTATTTAAGATGACTTATGTACAACAATATAAAACCCTGAAAATATTGATCAATACCCATATGTTGATAACTAGCCACTACTTGAAGGGAATAAAATCCATTGCTGTGCCTGGTTCCTGTTGCTAATATTTGTGTGTGTCTGCTTTAAGACATAAAAGCAACAAGCAAATGTGTGTGTAGGTACTGCTGCTATTGTCATTTTACTCTCTCAACACGTGTTGCAATTAACTGGAAATCTGTAAGAAATATTCATCACAGTAGACTCACGATTATCAGCGCTAAGGAAAGGTAGGAAATTAATAGATCCATTTCAATAGCAAGCTTTTTATCTTTTCTCACATAAAGAATCAGCACTCCCTTTGTAAACAAGTTTAGTTAGAAAAACTTTTTGTGAGGTTTGTTTGGACTACAAGGTCATCAGTGACTCTAGAGAAATGCATAATTTGCTCAATATCATAGGTCACAACTCACAAGTAGTTATAACGTAATGAATAAGCCATCAACCAGATAGCCTGAACACAAAATAATCGTGAGTTTACTATGATAAAATTTTATGAGCAATTTTTGACTGCCCTTATACAACATTTGACACTTTACTTTACTTTACATCCATTACTGTTTCCAGCCTATGGCCTAAGTCAGTTTTCCCAACATTTGACACTAAATATTAAATAAAGTTAATTTATTAAGGCAAATAGCTCATTCATATTACATTTATATTAAATATGCTCTTTCTCGCTCTTCAAAATTATTTTGACTGGCAAAACTACTTGTGTTAACTGTAAATTGTTGTAAATTAAAACAAGGGCAGACAAATTAATATGATAACTATTTAGGTTGGAACCGCGTATTTGTTGCATTCCCACCTTCCATCAGAAGTGTTAAGAAAGGAAACCATTAATGGCTCTGCAAGCAAGGCCATAGCCAGACCCAAAATTTCAGGGAATTATGGGGGGCACCATCTCCCAGCCGCCACCATCAAAGAAAGTTAACTAAGCTTTAAATAATTCTAGAAGCTATCTGGAGTGAATATTTATGTTAATTAATGGCAGGGATTAAATACTTTAAGTACCATCAGTTTGTTTAACATTTAGAAAATGACATGGCGCTTCCTCCCTTCAATTTCAAAAATTTACATTGAGTGCTTCTTAAATAAAAGCATAAGCGATGGAGCTGTGGGGGGACTGCCCCATGAAAATAGTTTTCCCCCCTGGAATAAATCTGCCCCCTATTTATTTATTTCACTCTCCTCTTATTTTTTTGAATATGATAGTGTTAAAAACAAACTTCAAATATATTCTAGTGGCATCAACATTCCAAAAAATTCTGAGGGAAGACCACTCTAAATAGATTCTAGAGGAGTATAAGTTTGAAAAATAAAAAAAAATCTCCAGGGGAGGACCTTTCCAATAACGGCACCACATTGTCAAACGTATGCTGGGGGCAAGGGGGCATGAAACTATTTAGACCTTGGAAAGGGGGGGGGGGGCACAAGTCACTCAAAACCCCTTTTTTTTTGTTACTTCCCCTCACCCTCTACATAAATAAGGTTCTGGCGCTACTGACCCATCTTGATAAATGTAGAAATAATTTCTTTTTCTCTAATAAAGTTGGAGATTTAAAATTTAGTGCTTAGAGATGGGGTTAATTCACCCCATACCACATAGTCCAAAATTGTACACTTTTAAAATAAAGAGATTTCCAACTAGACCTAATGTATTGAAGACTTTGACTTTTATAGCTATGAGACACAAAGGTTTTGAAAAAGGTGACCGATGTCAGGGTGGAAGGTTGAGAATTTTTGTGACCTGGGTAAGTAGCCCAGCTACTTCAACAACCTTGGCTACATTCAGATTCAAATGGAAAGACACTTTTTTTTTAACAGTTACAAATGTTACTTAAAACAATTTTCTTGTATAGGTATGCGTATGTCAAGTCATGCTATCTGCAGCTGTCCCATTTGATAGATATTATCAATAACTATAAAATAACAATAATATAATAAAATTTTATCAATTTGTAGGTACCACAAACAATTATGTTTGTATTTTTTAAAAGGTTCTTATGACTAAATATGAAAGTAGACCAGATAGTTTTGTTTATTAACTGAAATTTATATTGTTGTTATTTATGTTGTTTATATTGTTAACTAATAAAACAAAATTTAGTATCCATGATAAATAAACCAGTTTAATCTACACCATAACTAATTAATTAACAATAGTCTACACTACAAGCTAAACTCACAAAACTAAAAGCATTCACACACCACAGTATTTATTACACACATTTATCTACAGGCTTTTCTCAAATTCCCACTATTTATATTTTTGCAAACTAGGTACATCAAATTGGGGGTTGATAGTTCGACCCCTCATTACTTATCCTATTCCCGTACACTGATTCTTATTTCTCTGCCGGCTCATTTGCGATGTGTTCTCCAAGATATAATTTGAATAGTTTCAAGTTTGAATGTTTTGCTATTTCTAAATCTCAAAGACTTAAATTCTTTCACAGTTCACCCCACACTCACTAATACATCTTATTTCCTTTGTCAATATTTTATCTTAGTGTACTCATCTCTGTTGCTTGACTAAAGAACACTTTCTGGTTTTGTTCAAACCATAAATAAGTTGGTTATTTTCATTCTTTTATCAACTTTAGGAAGGGGGTGGGGTGGATTTAACCCACCTCCATTCAGCTACGGCCTTGCCTGAAAGTTTCAGTATTACCTGAGCTTAGGTGACATTCTCTATAATCCTAAAGGTGTGTAAGATATTCAGAAAAGAAATCATGATTCACTTGAAGAAAAAAAAATTCAAGGTTGGCGCATAACAACACATTGCTTTATTAAATGTGTGAACAGACAGAATATTCTAAGGTGTAAATATATCTAGTAAATAATATTGAAACTACAGGGAGAAACTAAGAAAATGAAATAATTGTATCATACTCCACATTGGAGAGATATATATTTATCATACCTTAAAAAAGATATTCCCAAGCTGTACATTATTTATCAACTATTGTATATTAATTTAGTTGGGAATAATGTTTATTCGTTTCTTTTTTAAATCTGCTTGCTGTAATGCTCAAAATGGGTCAGTAAGATATGGTGATAATAATTACAATGTGTTTATGTGGGTTTTAATAAAAGTCAACCAAGTTACCTACTGTTTAAAAGTTTACCGGTATGTTCAAAGATAGCCACAGACCAGTAAGAATATTACTGCACTAATATTATATTGAGAGGCCACAATTGTGGCTTTCATAAATGTTATTATTAAGATATGTGGGATTGCATTTGTCATTCCTTTAATTATATTCTGATAGAAAATGTGTGTTTATTTACATTTGAAAAAACATGTAATTATTCAAAAATAATATTATTGATATTATGTATTTCATTTGGTAAATGAACTCACCTTTAGAATGTTCACCATGTTTTAATATAGTGACACAAAAATGGATTTAGAATGTATTCTGTCTTAAACATAAAGATTTAAACAGAGTTAGAAGGGTGAAAAAAAAATCACTTCTTGCATTTTAGTGCAATGGACAGATTATAAAAATTATTATAGACCTGCAGTATTTAATGGATTTTAAACATTTTGAGGTGGCTATATAATAAAAAAAAAAGTTATGTCATGAAGCAATATGATTTAACAAGAATATTTAAAATTAAAATAACCAAATTCCATATCATAGAGAACACAAGGTTCAAAAATTAGTCTAGTCAAGTTGATACTTTCACAGCTTTTTGCTGCCATTTTGAGCATTGTGTTTAATATAACAAATGTTGTTGTGTGACTTTCAAGTATTTTTTCTCATATACAGGCATCATTTTTTGTGATTGCAGTGATATTGGTATTTTACACTTTTTGAATTTTACTCAAAGATATTCCAGTACTTGTTTATAGGTGAAAATAAAATCTTTAAAAAAAATTATTGTATTCATCTCTATTCTTTATTGTTGCTTATATACATAGTATGTAATTTTTTAAAAATAATATAAATATGTATAATAAATGTGCATCACTATATTTACAAATATAATATGTGTTGTTTTTTTATCCCTGAATGGTCTTCCTTTAAAAAACATTTTAATATGATTTGGCCAATCCAGCTGTGAATTCCAATTTGAAACTATTTGAAATGGCTGTACTTAAAAAAAGTTTTATGTTGGCATAAATTGGGAATAGGAAATATTGTTTCAAAAATATTGGCAATACTAGTTGGGGGATAGGGATGACACCCCCCTCCCACCCAAATCTAATCAAATGGAACTCTTAATACTATCAAAGAAATTGTTTATGTGACTTAATTAATCTATAGCATTAGAAGCTTGAAAGTACTTTGCCACACTTACAAAAGTATGCCACCTATCCTTATCATGAGCTAGTTCTATTCACTCAACCTGACTACAAGCCTATACCTATCTCGAGCTAGTTCTATTCAATCAACCTCATTATACCCTATACCTATCTTGAGCTAGTTCTATTCAATCAACCTCATTATACCCTATACCTATCTTGAGCTAGTTCTATTCAGTCAACCTCATTACACCCTATATTTATCTTGAGCTAGTTTTATTCAGTTAACCTCATTACACCCTATATCTATCTTGAGCTAGTTCTATCCAGTCCAACTCATTACACCCTATATCTATCTTGAGCTAGTTCTATTCAGTCAACCTCATTATACCCTATACCTATCTTGAGCTAGTTTTATTCAGTCAACTTCATTACACCTATACCTATCTTGAGCTAGTTCTATTCAGTCAACCTCATTACACCCTATCCCTATCTTGAACTAGTTCTATTCAGTCAACCTCATTACACCCTATTCCTATATTTAGCTAGTTCTATTCAGTAAACCTCATTACACCCTATACCTATCTTGAGCTAACTTTATTGAGTCAACCTCACTACAACCTATCCCTATCTTGAGCTAGTTCTATTCAGTCAACCTCATTACACCCTATGAATATCTTGAGCTAGTTTTATTCAGTTAACCTCATTACACACTATCCCTATCTTGAGCTAGTCTTATTCAGTCAACCTCATAACCTATCCCTATCTTGAGATAGTTCTATCCAGTCCAACTAGTTACACGCTATATCTATCTTGAGCTAGAAATATCCAGATCACCTCGTTACACCATATACCTATCCATCCTATCCTTATTTTGAGCTAGCTCTATCCAGTCCACCTCATTACACCCTATCATTATCTTGAACTAGTTTTATCTAGTCCAATCGTTACAACCTATACCTATCTTGAGCTAGTTCTATTCAATCCAACTTGTTACACCTTACACCTATCTCAAGCTAGTTCTATCCAGTCTACCTTATCAGACTCTATCTTTACCTTGAGCTAGTTTTATTCAGTCCACCTCATCAAATCCTATCCCCATCTTAAGATAGTTCTATCCAGTCCAACTCATTACACTCTATCCTTATCTTGAGCTAGCTCTATCCAGTCCAACTCATTACACTCTATCCTTATCTTGAGCTAGTTCTATCGAGTCTACCTCATTACACTCTATCCCCATCTTGAACTAGTTCTATCCAGTCCACTCATTACACCCTACACCTATCTTGAGCTAGTTTTATTCAGTCCACTTCATTATACCCTAGCCCTATCTTGAGCAAGTTCTATCCAGTCCACCTCATTATACCCTATCCCTAGCTTGTGCTAAATCTATTCAGTCCACCTCATCACACCCTATCCCTATCCCTATTGAGCTAGTTCTAGCCAGTCCACCTCATCAGACCCTATCCCCATATTGAGATAGTTCTATTCAGTCCACCTCATTACACCCTATCCCTATCTTGAGCTAGTTCTATCCAGTCCACCTCATATCCTATCCCTAGCTTGTGCTAGTTCTATTCAGCCTACCTCATTACATCCAGCTCTTTCATGTCCATTCTAATGTTATTCTCTCATCTGCGTATTGGGTTTGCCAGTCAGTATCTTGAACAGGGTTCTAGAATTTCTCATTTGTGCTGCATTACCTGCCCACCATAATCTACAAGACTTGATTATCCTAACAATGTCTTGTAATGAGTATAGATTAAATAGATCATCATTATGTAACCTCCTCTCCTCCTCAGAAGGCTCATGCTTTTATGGACCAAATATTTTCCTAAGCATCTTGATTTCGAAAACCCTGAATTTGTTTTCTTCGTGTTATCATGTAAGGTATGAGACCATGTTTCACACTCATAGAAAACAACCGGTAAAATTAATGTTTTGTATATTCTGAGCTTTTCATTCCTGGACAGCAAGGCCGTAGTCAGAGGGGGGTTATCGGGGTTCAACCCCCCCACNTTCAAACTCGCACTTGAAGGGTTTTTCTCCTGAAACAGACATAAGGATATTGCTGTAAGCTTAATAGAAACACGACACAAGAACCAATAAGGATATAAAAATATATATTAGTCTGCATGGAAATTCTCAGAATACTCTTAATAATTGGAAAGGGGGAAGAGGTTGCCCCTGCGGTGGTTCGGGGGGCAATCCCCCAGCAGAATAAGTATTTTAAACCAAGGCCGTAGCCACGTTTTTTTTTGGTTCAAACCCCACCCCCCTCCTCCCCAAATTTTATTAACAAAATATATATGGCTTTATTTATGGTTCAAACAATATAAAAATTAAGGTACAAGTACAAATTAGGGGGCTGTGTTACCATAAAAAGCACTTCAGAGAGCTTCCAGAGGTGTTTATTATTTAGAATTGTTCCAATTTTTTGCGGTTAGGGGGTTATGTTGCCATAAAGAAACACTTTAGAGAACTTCTAGAGCTGTTTAATATCTGGAATTTGTCTTAGCCTTCGGCATTTAATGGGTTATGTTACCATAAAAAAAACCTTTAAATAGCTTCTAGAGCCGTTTAATAACTATAATTTGTCCTAGCCTCTGATAGTTAGGGGGTAGTGTTGCCATAAAAAACACTTCAGATAGCTTCTAAAAAAGTTTTTTATTTAGAATTTTTTCAAGCCTCCGTCAACTGGGGGATGTGCCCACCAAACCCCCCCCTGAAATTATTGGCTGGCTACAGCCTTGCTGGACAGCAGGTGAGATTTCAACAAATTACCGACTGAGTAATAGCATGCACTTCCTGACTCTATTCTATTCCTAATTTCCAAACTTATATTGTTATTGTTAGTTAAAATTATTCCTAAATATTTAAACCCATTAACCCTGTTAAAGGATATGTTGTTTGCAGTAATTTCTGAATTATCATCCCCAAATTGTGTTCCCTGTGTGATCATACACTTAGTATTTTCATTGTTCACCCAAAACATATTTCCTTAATAGCCTATGATAAAATGTCGGTATTTCTTACCACACCTTCCTTACTACTGCCCACCAAAGCTAAATCCTCTACACATCCTAATAATTGCATTTTACCATTTAGTGTCAACCCTCCCCTACTCTCTTGTATTATCCTAATAGCATACCCTATTTAAGACTGGTTTAAAAAGTAATGGTGAAGGTGTATTTCTTTTTTCCAGCCCATTATGTATTTTAAAAGTATTTGATAAGTGACATCCAACCCATACCCTGACACGTTTATCAGTCAAACATACCTCACCTAACTTGATAAGTTTTTTGGCTATCACAAACACTTAACTAAAATAACATATAATAATTTTATTATATTTGGAAGAAGGTATAGTAAAGGTGGATAGAAACATATAAAAGGGACGAACACAATATGGCTTTTACAATGAAAGTAAGAACACAGTTCATACTTTATATTGCTGCCATTGGACAAAGAGGTAGTGGTTGCCTCTTTAAGAAAATCGATCGTCACCACCCAATCCCCCAACCTAGGTTTCATTCTATCGGAACTCATCAGGGAGGAGTGTGAAACATGCAACGCAACTTCCTAAAAGAGGAAACCAAAAAAATACATAAAGGGAGAAAACGGAAAATTATAAAGAATGATAAGAGTATATGTTGGGGCATAGGGGAACAAAGCTCTGATTGGCTTAGAGCTCGTCTCGCTCAAATTGGCAGTTGGCTTCCCATCCCCCTCCCCCTGATCCCCTTTCCTAGGTTTGTATGTGTGGGACTTACGGAAACAGCGCTGTGATTGGCTGTTATTTATAGAACTGGCTAAGTACAGTGCTTTCCCCCTCCCCCTCCGAGTTTGACCCCCTTTCCCTTCTGGTTATTTTCATGACGACATGTGGTTAACAACCTGTTGTCATCCTTCAATGTCGCAAAGGTTTATTTCTGGTCTTCTATGTGGCAATGGGTTTTCCCTGATGACTGGTGCCAATTTGGCGGATCGACAAGACAGGAATAGATCACGACCTTGAATGATGTCGCAACCCTCCCCCTCTATGTGGCGATAGGTTTTCCCTGATGACTCGCACCAGTTTGGTGGCTCAACAAGACAAGTCGCCTCGATCTGTGTGACGTAATCATTGCGTGTGATGTCGCAACCGTGATGACACATACCAGGCGCCAGTGTGGCAGCTCGACAAGACAGGAATAGATCACGACCTTGAATGATGTCGCAATCCTCCCTTTCTATGTGGCAATGGGTTTTCCCTGATGACTGGCGCCAGTTTGGCGGCTCGACAAGACAAGTAGAGACAGGATTAGATCGTGACCTTGAAACAGTGAGCTAGTACACAAGGTCATTGACCCTTGCAACCCTATCCCGGCAATGGGTTTTCCCGATGACGTAATTGCACTGTCGTAACCCGGCGCAAGTTTGGTGACTCAACAAGACAAGTTGATACAAGAATAGATCGTGATCTTGAAACCATGAGCTAGAGCTACATGAGGTCATTGACCTTGGCAACCCTCCTCATCTTCCCCCTTCTATGTGGTAATGGGTTTTACCTGATGAATGGCGCCAGTTTGGCGGCTCGACAAGACCAGTCAAGACAGGAATAGATCGTGACCATGAAACCGTGAGCTAGGTCATTGACCATGGCAACCCTCCTCCAGCAACGGGTTTTTCCGATGACGTCATCGAACTGTCGCAACCCCTGATGACTGTCGCGACAACAAGAAAAAATTGAAAAATTTTAGATGTGCTATTTTATCCTTCAAATTCCATCTGGGCCTCAACACACTTGGTCAGTTGGGAAGGTTGGCCCTAATCCTCCCCCTAAGGCTTACTCTCTAAAACCTAAGCTAAGACATATATTACACTCTCTTATATTTAACATACATAGAATCAGTTCCTTTATATTTTGATAATTTCATGTTTGTTTGTCTTTCTGTTTTGGCGCACTCTTTTACGGAGGTTAGTAGCTACGGGGCTGTTCCACTTATCGCGCACTAGTGGTGTTTGGGGGTGGGGGGTGGCTCGTCTTACTGGTCGTGTGGGAATTGACCGAAGGGAGGGGAGTGAAGGAGCGACCTCGTGTGCCAACTTGCTACCAGGTGGCCCTGCCTGTCTCACCTGTGGCCCTGCGCTCTAGTGCACGGAACGGTCACCAGGTACCGTACCCCTCCGGATGCCGCAGAGCATCTTCTTTATTCCTAACAATTTAGGTATTTAGTCTGTTTTGACCTTTCTCCCCCTTCCTCCATACAGACCGGACATCTGTTTCGACGAAGTGAACCAACTATGGGTCCTGAGATGGGTGAACTATTCCCAAAGATTCTATAAAATGTTTGCCGGAATTTGAGCTAGCCAATCAAATATTTTATTTAAATTATTATGTTGTTATTGTCATTAAAGGGGGGTTTAGGTTTTACATGCTTATGTACTAATTACGCTATTGGGATAGGGATGAGTAAGGTTTAATTTAGAGGAAGTGTACCCGCATTTGTGTGACGAGAGCAAGTGGGGGGAAATTTAACCATCTTTACGTTGCCGTTAGTTCACGTTCATTACATTTCCTACCGGATACTATTTGACACAACTATATACACCTAAAAACTGTCTTAACTTGACTATTAGTACCTATACATTACGTTTCCTGGTTTATTCCATTTGTTTAAATGACATACCTATGTGTTTACTGCTTGTTACGATTGAAACAATCATTACTTGTTGTTTAGGCTAAGCTGGAATAAGCGTTAATATAAAACACGATTATTAAAATAGGTACTTTGGTTGGTGAGATTTCTTGTAATCAATCAGAGATGCATACTGGTAATTAAAAACAAAGACAATAGTGTAGGGCAATGCTTGATGTTGTTTTTAGTATATATAGTTTATGCCGTACATTTTAGAAACTTCGTGGCTTGATATGGAACACAAATGATACCAAATAACTATAACAATAAAAGTAGTAAACTCCAGGGAGTGTATGTTGATCAAGTATTTTCTTGGAAATTCAGCTTTCAACCATTTTATTTTGTAGTGTAAACTAGTTTAGTATATACATAATCGAATATGACATCGTTTATTTTACTGAACATACAATGTAATTTTGGATTTAAAAAGTAACTTTTTAAGTACCGGTAGTTATTAAATGTGTACCTGGGTATAGAACTCTATTTTGACTGATTGATAAATGCTTGAAGTTTCATCATGTTGCACATTTTCATCGGGAAATGAAGTCTTACATCTGTTTTGTCTATATCTATCAAAGAGTCAATATACCAGCCATACCTGAAAGAAAAAGATAATAACCATCAACATTTCAACAAATAACTATGTTGTTAAATAAGATGCTCATAAGTTAGAGAGGCATCAGTTTAGTACTCAAAGGCCCCTTTAACAGGAGAGGGATTTTCCTGCAGTGGGATTTTGCCGCGTGAAGTTTACTGACGCGGACAATTTTGACTTTCCTTTTACACGAGAGGAAAAATTGCTATTGTTTCTCATCCACCCACCCATGTTTAGTTGTGCTGTTGACGGGGTGAAGGATATATCATGGATTACAACGTGAACCGTATGATGGCTATATATCTTTTGTTTCGCATCATTTGAAGCAGATACTTCTATAACCCTCATTTAATGTTTTGTACACTTCTTGCCATGCCTCTTCCTTCTTATAGTGGTTCTTGTTTGTCTGTATGGTATTTATTTTGTTTAAACATCAAATTGTGACACATGAAACAGGAAGCACATAGTATGACAGTAAACATCAGCCCCAAAGGGTTTACTTAAAAATCTAAACGAAATAATATGGCGCCCAGATGGGCTGATTACTTGCCTTCTTTAGGATAGGGGCGGGAAAATATTATAAAAACCCGCCCCATCACACTTACTGCGTCGACTGTGACCTTAACTATATACATGGTACAAAAAATTAATGAATGATAGAAAGAAACTGTAGGATGAAAGAACTAATATGGATAAAACAAGAGAAAATAAAGTTTAAATGACCCCGGGCGAGCGCGCCGCCGGGGTCGGTTGGAGAATATGTGTGTGTGTTTGTGTGTTTGTGTGTGTGTGTGTGTGTGTGTGTGTGTGTGTGTGTGTGTGTGTGTGTGTGTGTGTGTGTGTGCGCGCGCGTGTATACGCTGCCAGGGTTACAATGACAATTTCATAAGTAGCCCTGGCGTGAAAATAAAATAAACTTTCACCTGTGGGCGATTTCTGCCCATCTGGTGTAGTGAAGCTGAATATGAATATAAATAAAAATTAATAGTGCAAATGAAATTGAAAGTACTGCCCACTCCTCGTGGGCAGCCTTAAAACATGATTTGCCTAGTACGGGGTGACGAGATAATTATAACTAACATAAACGGGATAGGGGAGACATCGGGAGGATATATAGGTGCAACAAAAAAGAACCGGTCATTGAACCACTAGACCTCGGTTCGACGACCGGCCGGTGCAAATCTAGTGAGATGGTCCGATCTAGAGAGTCTCTGGGGTCGGTCTGGGGGACAATTTGTGCTTCACCAGGTCTATGTTCGCATTGATTCTTGTATAGTTCAATTAATACAATCCATAACACAGCTTAGAATGAACTTGATTTACTAAAAGAAACTCTATAGCTATAGGAGTTTTCACAAGCTCATCAGCAGAATATCTTCTAAAGGCACATCACTAGCTTTTGTATAGTATTGAGACCAATCACTTACATACATTTTTTAGCTGATCTATTTCGAAAGAGCTTCAACACCCGAGGACGCGTGGTTTATTCCCTCTAGTCTGAAAGTGTGCATTTGAGTCAATGTATATCAATGTCGTTGTGCGATATTTTTTACACAGGTACAAGCGTCTGTTCTGGACCGATCACGGGGGAATTTTGACACACGATTTTTCCCCTCCCTGTGTGAACGAACGCTCTCATTTGAACCAATATATCTCTAAAGGAAAAATTTGGGTGGCAAAATCCCTTTCGTGTGAAAGGCTCCTTAGGCTTATGACACCAGTGGGACTATATTGTAAAGGATTTTACTTATATGTTAGAACACAGGTTTTAAGAACTCCAACACACATAACAGAGAAAAAATTATCTAAATAATTTATTTTATGGTCAGACACTAGATTTAGCTAACACCCGAATATTGCACTACAATGATTATAATATTACTATTAACACCTGGTGTAAATTACTGTTTTAAGTTTGCCGCACACTGGATCGGATCGGAACGGAACGATCAGAATGAAAGGCATAGGAAATTGTTGACTACCTTTTCTTAATGGAGGCCCACATATTGGCTCAGCTTGGACTGGATATGTCAACGTCGGATCAGAACGGAACGAATCGGTTTGCTGGGAGGGAATATTTTTAGGGATTCCTATGGATTCCAAAGCTATGCGCATACGTCCTCAGCACTAGACTATTGCATCATCTACACTCGCTCTCAGTGTACACCTGTTGATGTTCGTTTCCTGTTCCTCGACAGTTTTTGCTTATTTAAAAAAAAAATTTTTTTGGACAATAAAAATAATCTACTTAGTTCAACAGTACCTTATTATTTATGATATTTCTAACAAACATTACTGGGATTGTGTTAAAAAGACTAACATTTGTGGGAGTAAGTCTCGGAAATTGTATGTTGCATTTACTGTATGTCGTGCACTCAAAGTATTTTTGAAGCAGCTTCTTCTTATTATTCTTCATAGGCATTGGTATAAATGCACAGAACAGCCACCATTACCGGCAATTTACTCCTGCTACCACCCACTATCACCAAATCACTAAAATATATGTAGTACCTTTTTGGTTGTTGTCTCCCGAGTCACATGAATTTAATTCCGAACCGGTGTGCGGACAAAACTCGTTTCCGTTCGTAGGGTTCTGATTCCAACCGTTCCTATCTGTTCCGATCCGATGTGTGGCAAGCTTTACGTGGGACGGTTTTATGTCGGAAGAAAAGCCTAAGTCTGCATTTTCTGGGCCCGGACGCTACTTTCATATGTAGGGGCTTCACAAGAAGAAAGGTCAGGGCCGTGAGAGTTCATCGAATGGTTTCTGAATTCCTTATAACCCCGGTAGATGGGGAGCATGCAACAGGGGTAGGTAGCAGTAAGTGCCAGGCCACCAGGTTTCTTTCTCAGTGAAAACATAGTTTATTTTATGTTTGATTATGTTCAGTATTTTAGATTACTTATTTTATCCCCAGCAATTGGTTTCGATTTTGTTCGTGCTGCTAAGAAAAGTGTTTATATAACTGCAGTGCTATCTTTCGGCATGTGTTTAGTAGCGCAAAATTATGAGAGTGTTGGCGTCCCTACCTGACTAAAGGTAGACGATTTGGGGTGTGTACTAAGCAAAATCTCGAAATCATGTGGTGTGTGTAATCGCTGGACCAAAGATTGACGTGCATGTGCTCCTACCAATCGCTTGAAGAATTAACGCCAATCTACGTCTACGAGAGGAAGATTTACCCACTCAGAGTGAATCACGTGGACATTGCTGGTAGAACTGGCCGGGATTTCAGGTCTACCGAGAAGGAACGCCACATGCTTCCTATTTACCAGATATTAAGGTAATGATTAGTATTTACTAGCAAAGTTATTAGCCATAGAGCCAGCGCCTTCAAGATACGCTTGGGACAATATTTTATTAACATTACAACAAAAATTGAAGTAAAGTATTAAATTACAATAACCATTTTCAAAAAGGGAGATAAAACAAAGTGTACTCATTTTATTATAGAGGTACTTCACTACTACTAAAGTGCTACCAAATGGGAGCTAGCATAGTTGAGATTGACGTCATATGCTGAGGAAATAATCAGGGATCTTCAGTGTGAATTTCAATGAAATAGATCAACAACAGATCAGATTTTTACCATTCGGCAAGTATTAAAAAAGTGGGAATACAACATGATGTTTCATTGACTATACAAAGATTTTTAAAAGGCCTACGGTTCAGTTTAAAAAATTGTGAAATTTTAGTTAAGTTTAGAATAACGAAAATACCTGTCAAGCTAATTAAGGTCTGCTTGACTCACACACGTGGCAAGGTACGGGTTGGATGTACTTATCAGATACATTCAAAATACATAACGGGTTGAAACAAGGAGATGCTCTTTCCCTAATACGTATCTAGCCTTATAGTATGCAATTAGGTTAATGCAAGATAGTAGAGAAGGGTTGACACTAAGCGGTACAATAATTAAGCTATTAGGATACACAGATGACTTAACTTTGTGGGGAATAGTAAGGTAGCTGTTGCAAGAAATGAAGAAATCTTACTAGAGTCTAGTAAAGAAATAGGTTTAGAAGTATAGTAACTAATCTATTTCAATAAACAATATCAAAACAAACCCCACAATTATTTGCCGCTGCCTACTCATCCCACTAAGCCATCCTGACAAGTAAGCCCATGAGTTGGGGGAGTAGTGACACTGTATATGTGTGTGTGTGTTTGTGTGAAGCTCTCGACTTAGTGATGCTAATCTCAAAGATGTTGATATCTATTGTAAGTTCATATATAACCGGTCAGCTTGTATGTGTTGAGTCAAGTATATAAAATGTGAGATATTTCCTGTTCAATCCGCACTTAGGCCCATAACTTCTGATTCCAGTGGGAAAGCATTGAATCTTATGGAAGCGATATTCAAGCATCGCGTGATTTTCAATGACGTGGATACCGGCGAATTGATTGGTGTTCTATGCCGTCATTGGATCTTCCTAGAGTATACAAGATCGAGTTGTATGTTCTATAATCTAGAGAGTTGGCTATGGGTGTTGATTCAGAGACTGGTCCAGAGTTTTGATCAGGCAGTTGCTAAATGTAGTAAGAGATCTTAAGCTATGACATTGTAACATATTGGTGACCGGGGATGGGTGAACGTAGGACTCGTAATTACGACGGCAGTGTACGAGTGCACATTTAATTGAATAAATCTATAGTAGTGTCGCGTGCCTGACTTTATTTTAAGCTACCCAGTTAGATCTCCTACATTACAGAATAATAGCCATCAGTATCTTAAATTAATTTTTTAGTGTCAGAATGGGATGATTATGTATGTGAGTTCGCTTGTAACCTTATGTTTTGTGTCAGATAGTGGAATGATCTCAGCTTAACCTTACATATATATAACTTAGATCGGTATTACGCTGTCATTTTTTTTTCAATCAAAGAAAAATTTACAAATTTTTGATCACATATCTACGTTATAGAACATGCTTTTCAATGTTAAGTTCTTTTAGCAGGATGCTGTTAGTTCCTCTTGCATTTCTTATATTTACACAAGGTCGAACACACAGTCATTTCAAACAATGTAGAGCCAGATGGAGAAAGATATTTGATTGGCTGAGCCTGTGACATCACTCATTACACAAACCAGTGCATTACATACACAAAGCTATGTTTAACATTGCGGTGGCCAAATCAGTAATCTCTATAATATAGTGGATGGACATAAACACAACCCTTGCAAAGGACCTAAGTGCGCCACTCAAGTTTATTGTCTGCTTGATTTTAAGGGGACAGATTTATCGGTTTCTTTCAGTGTTCTTGCGCTAATAAAGGTGTTTGAAAATAGTACAGAAAAACCATACTTGGCTGAAAAAACTTGCCTTAATTATATATATATATATATATATATATATATATATA
>CABFWB010003516.1:1573-31368 GCA_902151455.1 Timema bartmani | reverse complement strand
AACTCTTCCTCACTTTCCATATTTAAATGATACGGTGAAATTCCATAGTCAAAAACACAATCATATACATGAAACTAATCCTACAATAACAGAAATGCAAACAGTACTTCCTTGAGCATGCAAACGAGAAGCTCACCTTCTTCCGCGAGAACAGCTGCACGAACCGAGTCTCCGACCGTGCCATCAGTGTGGATAATGGGCGCAACCCCCCCTTTCCCCCAAATGTGTGGTCCGTACAATACCGACCCAGTGGGCCCTTACCTTTATTCCCCTTATTCATATAACGAGGAGATCACCCCACCATCTGAGTTAAAATCTGACTCTATTTTCGATTACGTTGCTTGTGATAAACAGTGTAACATACAGGCTTAATTCAGTATGGACAAACATAGAGTCATAGACTTTCTGTCTGTGTCAGACCTACTCACGGATCCATAAGAAAATGTTGAGAGATAACGTTAACCTGCACATCCTTTTCAGGATGGATGACATAAACTTGAAACATGTCTATGGCAATCATTTGCCGCTGCCTACCCATCCTACTAAGCCATCCTGACACGTAGACCCACAGGTTGAGTGGAGTAGCGACATTAAGCTTTTTGTTTTAAATTGAGGTCTTTGAACGGGGAATTAATTGTTATGATCTTTGGTGGACATAGATGTTCCTCTTTTCTCAATGTTTTTGCAACAAAGTGTATTATCTCGTTTCACATATCTTATTAGTTTTAGTAAACTTCTCCAATTTTAGGTAAATGAACGAGAAAATCTGAGTGGTACACCGTACCATCTATTTTTGTTATAGCTAGATATTCTTGTAGTATACCTTTTCCCCTGCGTCTCTTATCCGTTCGATCTAGACGCATTTATAATAGATTCATTACTTAGCGTAGTGTTGTAGTGACGAGTAAGATGCAATCTAGAGTAGGACCCTTTTATTCAGGCGTTTCATGACGCGCGTTCTCTAAATACACAGGAGACAATGAATGAGTGCTTTTATACTCTGTCGCGCGTCATTTAGTCATTTATGTCGTTGCGATCTGAAAAGTGTGTCGCCGTAACCTAGAGAACGCCGCGTCAAAAATGACGCATGACGATCAAAGAAACATTATATTCAATGGGGCATTTAATACAGGCTTCAACTTTTGTGCCGCTGGGTTGGCGCGACTGCAGGGTGACCAACCTCCACGTCACTTGTGTTGGAACCTCAATGCATCTCAATACCGATATCAGTGTATTTCTCTCCCAGATACTGCGTTTCTTATTTGTGGTTGGGTATCTATTGTCTACCGCATTATTTGTTCTTGAAATGACAACTATAAACGGATCCATCACGAGTCGTAGAATAGAAGAGACTGGCAAACCCGGTCTATGTTTTTCATTTCCAACCATCCTTTTCATGATGCTCGACATATGTTGCTGTATAAAAACAAATGCCAAGGATGCGAGTAACGTTTGTCATGCGTCCCTGTATAAATGGGCACTGCATGCAAAGCGCACTAACACCTAAAAGGCTTATATTGAATTTTTTTTGTCTTTGGTAAATTTTATTAAAAATATTAATAATCAAAAATATACTGTAAAATTAAATTTACTGTTGAGTAACCAGCTTATTTCTATGTGTGATCTATGTTACTAATATAAGCCATACCCTACTTCCCATCACCTTATCTACAAATACTCTCACCCAATCTTGGAGGCCTCGATGGTAGAATGTAGGATCTTCCTATCTCTTGTCGTAGCACAAAGTTCAGCATGAACGGAGCCCTTGATCTTTGTACTCGTTTACCGGCACCCTTTTCATCGACAGGAGTTGTGGTTTGTTCAGACATTGTGGTCTACAGTTTGCCACTGAGATACCTTCAGTTCCTATTGATCAAATAGTCTAGTCTGCCTTGACTCTGCAGCTATGGAGATATTGACTTACAGTGCAGGGTGGGGATGGGGGACTTGACAGGGGCTGGAGGGGACCTAGGCCCTCTCCCCCAAAATAACAAGATTTTTTTACAATCAATGTATTATTGCCAATCTAATCTTTCTTTATTTTCCTCATCTAGAATCCTGAAGATGGTACTAATATACCGAAACATGTCGAGTTAATAATTCATCTGCTGATTTTTACTAGCGTTTAACTTCAAGTAGCATGGGACTAATTTTAAATATAAGACTATAAATTCTGCCATTTTAATGACTATATTTATGAAAACATTCTTAATAACAATTATTGATTCATGATTTGGTAGTCTTTCTTTTTTTGCTATTTGACCATCAATTATTAAAATTTTTCTTTCTTATATATTGTTCATCAACATTCTTTTGTGGTTATTAATTGATTCATGTATTTATAAATTACATGTTCTTTTAATCAAATATTGTAAATATTGTTCTTGACATACCTCAGTTATACGTTTTAACAACCAAAGCATACAAGTGGGGCAGTATTTTTATATCATAACTCTCAATATAGTACATATACTAACATTTTTTGCATATACTATATTTTTATATTTTCCATTTCTAACCGCCAGTCAAACTTTAATATCATCTTTCAACGTTCATTTACTAAAATATCTAATTTGTAATTGTATTTTGATCAAAAAAAATTTATTCAACACTTCATATTTCAATTTGATTAAATTTTGTCAAACAGCAAATTTTTTTCAACTTATTTTTCGTCATAATTGTATCTAATTCTTTTTTTGTCAATTAATTTTTAACTATTCAGTCCATATAATTTGCATGAAAACAATATTAACATACTCATATTTTTAAAGTCTTATTATTTCTTATTGAAGCACTCCTTATTTAAAATATAAGATTTTAGAATGTTTTCTAAAATGTTACTTAATAAACAATTATTTGTTATACCTACTTATATAAATTGTATTTTTGGTTGATAGGATCTATCAAATTTTAACTTACAGCTGAAAAAATAAGTTTATTTATCTTCCAAAAATGTATAATAGAATATGCACGCACACTTTCACAAAACAACTTAGCATTATAAATATTCTATATAACTTGCACATATAATTATAAATATAATAAATTCATAATAAAATGCAATCATGGCCTTTAAAGAAATTATTTTATTTGAATCATTAACTATTTCCCATCAGCCACCGAAGGTTTCTCTTTGTTTTCCCTCCAGGATCTTCAGTAAGCGTGGGCCGCATTTGGCCAGTAGACCGCTAGTTGGACCACACTGGTTTAGATCGGAGATTAAACATTAATAAAATATCTACATCATCGTGAATACTATGTAAATAAGGCTTTGTTGAAAACTAAGATTTATTTACAGAATTGTCATACATCTTATAGCTCAGATGGTTTCCAAACCTTCCTGTAAGCTATCAAATTTTACTTTAATATAAATATTTACATCCACTACTGTTTCCAGCCTGTGATTTGGGTCAGTTTTTTTTTATTTAAGCCGTTTATATTTTTCACTACTAGCTTGCTATGCCTGTCGTGCCTAATAATAATCTAACTTAGGAATAGGACAGGCACAACATTCAGTCCTCCACCGTTAATTTAGCATTGTGGAAGGGTAAACCCACATTTCACCAACGATAAATTTTTCGGCCATAACAATAATCAAACCCGGGACTCATACTTCTGTAGAAAGACACGCTACCGACTGAGCTAAGGTGTCAGATTGCTCTATTATAGCACTACTACAAAATGTGATGTTATAAGAAGTTTACAAAAAGAGATATAAAGACTTTACTTAGGAGCTCGTGACACAACTGTTTAGGAAAGAAATGCTTAACCTATGGCCCGACTGACACATTCGGTGGTCCTACACGAATACGAATCCCGGTGCCTTGGGCACGATGGTTACCCTCCAGCACAAGTACCCGATAACCCGGTGCCCTTAGACCCCTTAGTACAGATATTGTTTTGTCCACCTTGAATAGCTTTAACACAGAACCATATAATATACTATGACTTGGCCTGACTGCCAATAACAATGCTGACACACTGTTTTGAATAGTCAGCTGTTATGTCCTACTGTTTACAAACCCATCAAAACAATGTAACTAGATCAGTTCTGTAGTTCGCTTCTTTCAACATTAATATGTCACTCTAAACAAACATCCCAATTTAGGACAAGGTGGTTACACTATGTTATAAATACACACACAGTATGGAATTTGCTTTTATCAAATATCATTAAATTCATTCAATTATTTAAGATACAAGCAAATGGGAGGTATTGTAATGATACTGTTTTGGGCCCCTCTAAAATATTCAAAAAGTCATGGATGAAGTGTAATTTTCTTTAAAGTGATATAAATAAATTATCCTTTCAATACTTCATCTATGGAATATCACGCGTTTTCAGAAATAATGTAAATGTAATACGCTTGAACTTTGTTTTTATCAACTCCGTAGTATTGAAAAGATCTTATGACGCTGGATCTTTATACCCAATAGGAAGCCAGCCTTCACAGCATCGTATTACCAGGAGTCTTTCTATTAGTTGGTCTTGACACTGGTGATAAGGGGTCCAAGAGACAAGGGGTAGGTCATATATAAGCCACTTGTGTGTATGAACAAAAAGAGTGCCACTAACTTATATCCATAGAGTACCGGTACTCAGAAAAATAATCTGTAGTTCATCCAAGACTGCATCGTTAAATATTGTATCTTCAGTGAAGAAGATTAAATCATCTTAATAAATCGTGTGCAACATCAAAAGTCTTGTTTACTTAATATTGTTGTAGTGTTCAATCACAGGGCATTATCACGATTACAATCCGTACCGCTTTAATTAGTGCTCGATCACGGGGCAAATATCAGCTAAGTAAAACGGTAACAATTTTAATTAGTGCTCGATCACGGGGCAAATATAAGCTAAGTAAACGGTAACAATTTTAATTGGCGCTCGATCACGGGGCTATAAATACCAATATTAAACCATATCATCTTAATTGGAGCAATCGCGGGTTAAATAATCCGTAGCACGATAAATATTTATATTAAATTAAATAATATTTGAATTTGTGTGTTGTGATAGTGTAATAGTATTTATTTCAACTTTTTAAATCTTTTCTTAGATTCTTAATACTTTTAAAACTTCACTATGATAAATAATCAAATAATGTAAGCACTTTTTATCTGTCACTACACAGATAACACTTGTGTATAAGTTATATGTGTGTCGGTGTATGAGGATGCTAAAGGGGGAATACAAGGATTTAGAAGGTTAGAAATTAAGGTAGGAAAAGTGGGAGGCAAATTGTCTAGTGCCTACGGGTGGCAACGTCGTAAACCCACCCCTGGGTTTAATGTGTTTATGTTCACTACCATAATGATTCATCCAGTGGTTGAATGTGTTTAATATGTTCACTGCCATAATGATTCATCCAGTGGTTGAATGTGTTTTATATGTATATAATGATTTATCCAGTAGCTTCTATTGTTTTCCAGAATGTGACTCAAAGAAAAATGCCAATTCTGTTTGTAGCTTTCGCTTTGATTTCATTACAGAAAAAATAAAAGCATAAAGGAATATTAAAAGTATTACCTTCTTTTCGGATGTAACAGGGGGCCAGAATAAGAACATATGCTGAGATTTTGTTCTTGTCTGTCCCAAATAACCAAAGTCCCAAATAACCAAAGTGAGAATAACTCACATATTTACTGTGCGCGGGCACTCGTATTGCCAGCGCGATCAGAATTTTGGACTTAGGCACCCTTCTAAAGAGATTGAAAAGGGTTGAAACAATAGAATAATACTTAGCACCGTGTCTTACTACCCCGTTTGAGTTATACGCTTGAAAAAATGAATTATCTATCAATTATAGGGTCACCAATTAAGGTTCTGATGGCAGCTCACCTTATTTTTTTTAAATTATTATTATTTAGCACCGCGTCTTACTACCCGTTTGGTTTATACACTTAAGTACTAATTACGCTGGTGGATAAGGAATTGAGAAGGTTGCATTTAAAGGAAGGGAACACGAATTTGCGTGGAAGGAGAGTGGAAAACCATTTAGGAAAAATCACCCCAGTTCACCAAACCGATATTCGAACCTCGATCTTCCAGTCCTCGGCAGTCTGGCTCTACACGAAATTAGCGCGTTATTGCCCAGTACCCAACCCTACTCTCCTACAACCAAGCAATAATATGCAAAATAAAAATCTCTCATTGGTCGCCGCCACAGCCCTCATCCTCCACTTCCCTTAGTCTTACAAAAAACAATTAAATATTCCACCTGAGGGGGCGTGTGCTCCCTCCTTTATATTCACACTTGCATCAAAGCACATAACAGTTTTTCTCAATCTAATCTCCCCTGGCAAACACACATGGGATTTCAGTTCACCAGTCAGATGACCAAATATAAAACAAGTAAATGTTTATTTTAGCACCCTGTTTCACTACCTGTTTGGGTTATATACATGTGTTAAAATTACACCAATGATTTTAGGGATTGGTAGTTAGATTTAGAGGAAGTGTGCCCACATTTGCGTGAAAAACCATCAAGGAAAACCCACACTCGGTACACCCGACTCAAACCACGATCTTCCTGTTATCAGCAACCTAGTCTTCTGCGAGAGTAGCCACAAATACCAGTTTACTAAAACCACAAACTAAACCATACATTTTCTTCAACAGACAATTGATGTAAATATAAAAGATTTTGTATATGTATGTTTCACCCCTCTGCAAAAAATTTAAAAAAATTAAAAACTGGGTTTAGCTGTTTTTAATTGTAATTGTTTAGCGCCGTGCTAGGATAGAGGTGTAAATAAATAAAAACACAATTTCCTCAAAGGTAAAATCATTTTCTATATTTTTTTTTTAAGTTTTACATGTTTTCATAAATATCACAGATATAGTGCTACATCTAAGCACCATATGACAATCTCTTTCAGTTCCATCACAATATTCTTACTCTGATGCAATGCATATAAAAAAGATTGTAGCCAAGACCAGATGTTCCAGTCGAGGCTACAAGATAACCTAGCCAAGTAGTTTCTCTAGTTCCCCGTCTCTGTGAAATACACCTTACATAACTAGTGAGAAGATTATTCTGTTTATTTTTTTTATTAACAATCAATTTTCTACTAACAATGGACTGGCATGATAGTAGCTAATGTTAGGAAACAAACACTGAACAACTAGTTATTCTAAGCAATGTATACTATACTATGATAGTATCATTGCAACTATTCAGTCATCAAACTTCCCAACAATATCACTCATTATAATTCAGTCTCAAAAAGCTATCCTTTACCAATTTATTGATCACTACCATTGATAAATATACAACATTTCTCATATGATTTCAAAACTATTCCTCTCGCTAATCTCTTGGCGAGACAGGTTGGTTATCTTCTTTCGGCTATGTCCAGTGAACAAACATTACCGCTCCATGAATTAACAACATAGTTTACTTTAAACTGTCCCAAGATTTTTACTTTTCCTACTAACAAAAGACATCCTTACCAAGTTTTTAATGATTATTTTTCATGGTAAATTTAAATAAGCCTTTTGTCACAAAGTTTATTTTGGTGCATCCAATCTTGCTAACTGACCAGGCTCAGATTTTCTTGTGAAAATTTAAAAAGGAGAAATTTTAACTTTACATTATTTTAGTGATATTAAGACATATGAAAGGACACAAAACTTTATTTGGGTGGTTGTAAAATGAAAATGTGTCCGAATATTCTTCTTTCGGCTATGTCCAGTGAACAAACATTACCGCTCCATGAATTAACAACATAGTTTACTTTAAACTGTCCCAAGACTTTTACTTTTCCTACTAACAAAAGACATCCTTACCAAGTTTTTAATTATTATTTTTCATGGTAAATTTAAATAAGCCTTTTGTCACAAAGTTTATTTTGGTGCATCCAATCTTGCTAACTGCCCAGGCTCAGATTTTCTTGTGAAAATTTAAAAGGAGAAATTTTAACTTTACATTATTTTAGTGATATTAAGATATATGAAAGGACACAAAACTTTATTTGGGTGGTTGTAAAATGTGTCCGAATAAATAACGTTGTAAGGATATCTTTCTTCAGTTTAACAAAAACTATTTTATGAAATAAAAAAAATCTAGAAATACCACTGGAATTCCTTATTCCGTCATCTCGATTAGAAAATTAAAAAAGTAACAAACTTTTCATCAGTCACCGTTCTGATGGCCTACTTACTACCTTAGCACACACACGTGCACGCGCACACACACACATGCATACACACATATTTAAAGATTCACTTTACTGGACCTTAACAGGCATTCAGCATGAAATCATTAAAAATTCAGACCAAACAGGAAGAAATAGTTTGAATTAATGTGATATAAAATTAAGTCCTGCATCGTTTAGTAAATTTTAATTTTCCAAATTAAAGATTAATGAATAATGGCAACTCAAATTCACTTATGTGTTACAAATGACGATGCATAAATTTGACTTAAATAAAAACATCCTGCAAATATTTTTTTTCCCTGTAAATCTGAATTTGTAATGATTTACCATTTGTTTAGTACACATTTTTTAAATTATTCCAGCAAGCATGAAACCTTACAAAAAATATATTGTTTGGTTTTAAAAATGATCAAAAATCAATCCTAGAATTTTGATCATTTCAACATAAACCCTTGGCGTAATGGGCCCAGAGAGGGAATTATAATATTTCAGTTGCTAAGAAATGTACGACTTTTAAAAACATATCTTCAGTAGTTCCAACAAGTTATAATTTTATGTTTCATTTGTTAGTAGAAGACCCTAAACAACAATTTATTTTGAATTATAATTTGGAAGTTTAGACCTATTTCTTATATGTTCCCTATTTGATACCCACAATGGCGTTAACAAATTATTCAATGGAGGACTAGAAGTACAAGTGTTTATAAAACTTTGCAACAATACAGCACAAAAAAATAGGTTCCTCCATGTTAAAAAAAAATCAATATTTAGTGATATTTAAAAAAAAACTTTTTTATGAAAATGGTTTATATAAACTAAATCTAAAAATAACCGAATGGAATTAAAGTTAATCTAGAACACAAATAAAGAGTTTAAAGTGTGTTCAAAACCAAATACTAAGGAACTTTCAAATAAATGTTTGCTTCTAACAAGTGAAATTTAAATTCTCATTTTACCATAAGAGGTGTACTGATGTACATTTTGATGAATCACAATTTAATTTTCCAATGAATGGGGCAAGGTTTATCAGCCCATAATTGTAAATTAATGAGTAAAATCAGAAGGTAGCAAATGGCCAGTCAATTAACTATGAAAGGAGGATACACACCATAAAAGTTTGGGTCCAAAGTTGAGATTTTTTAAAAAAAACCTTAGTACTTTTTAGGCACATAAACTTAATTCAAATGTGTTCCTTTGGTATTCATATTTTTCTGGTTTAGTAGGCCTTACTTGCACGGCTCTTTTCTTTAAACAAATACATAAATGTTTATAGCAGATAGTAAAGGAAATAAGACATGTTCAGCCATTTTTTTTCCCCTATCCCTTTTTCCAAGGGTAACTCAAAAAAAGTGAAAAGATATTTTTTCCCTTTAATTGTTTTGGAAATTCATTAACAGTTTAATAAATTAGTACACCTCTTGCACTTCCAATCCCAATAAAATTGCTGTCAATTAAAATACGAAATAATTTATTTTTTTCATTGGTTTTTCTAATGTTTCTTTTCATTAATCGAAATATTTTAATTAGTTGTCACTTTGATAGCCTTTACATCAGAAGAACATAATTTAGCTACCAATTATTTTTTATTTTTACAGTTTGAAAACAAAATTTATTTTAAATATGGAAGGCATTATTAAGTAATATATATATGTATGTATACATTCAGGAGGAAATTGCCCATTTACACTGTATACAACCCTGAGTGATGAGTTATATTTCTACGTGAAATTTGTATTATATTTACAAGGAATACTGTACTTTATCAGTTAAATACATATACTTGCTTGGAATAGAGAGCCATTGGCTAAATCATAATCAAGAAGAGAACCCAACTTACCTAAACCAGCTTGTCGAGAAGTTTCCCAGTGTTCTCGATCAGATGGCTTAGGTAAATGTGGTAAGTATTTCCCTTCTATTTAACTATAAACAATATTTCAAATACAAAGAAAAAAAACAACTGTATCAAATCAATAATTTAGACAAAATGGTTTTCAATGTTATGAATGAAATATCAATTCATTTAAATAAAATTATATCAATGCACATGAAAATTCAATTTCAAATAGTGTTGTTTTTGGAAAATGAAAAATTATTTCTACTAAAACTGGTATGAAGTCTGTAAAACCTCAAATTACAATGAATGCGTTGGATTTAATAACTTGGAACATTTCCTTAAACAAGTATATGCACCATCCGACTACTTCAGTCACAAACCAAGGATTTTGGTTTCGTTTCCTTCTGTGACTTAGTAGAGAGTTTTCTGGTTTCATCAAATCACAAGAAAACTTAAAAGCAATCATACTTTCGCAGCCCAAGAAGATCTTTTTTAAGATCTTGTTTGGTGTTAATGTCTGCTAATTCTTATATTTCAGTGGCTGGAACACTCAGAATTTAGCACGCATAAACAAAACTACAATGACTTTACCAATGTCTATGGCTCTCAGGCACGTATCCGGGGAGCAAGTGGGGGGAAGCTGAAGGGGCCCCAAAATATAAACGGTGATTAAAAATTAATATAAAATGATAGTAGTAAAAGATTCCTAAAAAATACAATAGTAATTAATTTCAGTTTCACTTTCTTAACCGGACTAAACATCGTGAATAATATGTAATATACTCTGGAATTACTCCACACACGGATATAAAAATATGTCAAAAGTTCATAAAAAAAATTACACTTAACTCATGCTTGCATTCACTAATAATAAATATTAAATATACTTTTTATGACTTTTAATAAGAAATATATTAGTTTTTATGAAAAGTATGTAAAATTAGTATATTTTCTATCAAATTATATATATGATATATCAATCATTAGTGAATGCAAAAATGGTTCTACTTTCAATATATTTTGGTACGAAATTTTGATATATTTTTCTCTCCATGCAGGACAGATTCGTCCGCTCCCCCTTAACCCACTGTTTAATCTTAAGACTACTGTCGGCAGGCAGTATTTGAAGAATGAGCCCCACCCCCTAAAAGAAAATTCTAGATAAGGGCCTGAGAGCTTTAGTTTGTCTCAAGCATGACTTGAAGGTGAAACGTGCTGTTCCTACAGTTGCCAGCGAACAGTGCAATCTGCTCTAGATCGGAGGTGCAATACATTTACATTTATTAGTCATTAGGCAATGATTTGATTTATACAAAATAAATTGTGATTTGAGTCCCACGAATGGAATAACTTAAGATAATTAGCTTTAACCAATCACAACTTGCCAGTTGTATTTCGAGTAATTAAAAATGCTATTCGTCATATAACACAAGAGACTGATTGGAAAATTATCTGCACATTCCAATTTACTAAAACAATTCACACAATTAAAATACACTGAATTTAGTATGTATACAAAAATCTTAGTTAATAACATACAATATTAAATTTTACCCAGTACATAAACTAGTACTGTAGTTTCAAAAGAAAGTGAACACCAACCATGTTAATAAAGAAATCGGTGCTGCTCTGCTCATAGATTATATATGTTTTACCCGAATGTGCTGCTCATGATTTATATATATATTTTTAGCAGTTTTACAACGAATTAAATGTATCATGTGCATGTCCTTGTTTATTATCAGTCTCATCTTTCATGCCAAGCATTGGATAATTTCTACACAATCTCTAAACAGACTATACCAATGCAGCATTTCCAAGCACACAAACAATGCAGACATAAAATACATTGACTGCTCTTTCACTTTAATTATTCAATAATAAAAAAAGTTTTATTTATCAATGACATCAATTATTTACATTAAATAAATCAGGTACTTGTGAAAATTTAGGTGTGGCTCTAGCCACTTGGCGATGCCACGATGGCCTCAGGCGCCACAAAAGCCAAGTTATTACCAGGCTTTTCTTTGGCCGCGTCAGCAGTGGTGATGACTGAGGGTTCCAGTTCCTTCACAAGACTGGCGCGGGCCTTGCGGCGCTGGATCAACTTAGACTCACTGGGAGGGGACAGCCCAAATGCCAAAGGTGGTCTTTTGCACGTATCAGGTTCAGAGATGGATATTCCGCCCTGGTCAGGATCCTCTTCTCGAGGCATGTCCATGTTCATGCTAAAATGCTGAAGAACTACCCTGTTCACCGCCATGGCACTTTCAGCAAACGCCGACAGTTCTCGAGCGCTGTTGTTCCTGGACAATTCAAAATAATATCGTGAGACTACCAGAGTTATAACGGATAGTTAATGAGCTGAACTAAACTTCAAAATAATAGATACAACTTAAGACACTCAGTTTGTGTTCAATTATTGCCATTCTGAGCCATTATGTACATTATTAATGCATGGGTCTGTGAAAATTTGATGATATTGATTCACGTGAATTGATTCTAGTGAGTTGGAGAAACAAAAATTAGTGACTTTATGTATCACAAAATTCCTTCAGTAAACGGGTGTACATTATATAATGTATAATACACTTACACACAACGTTAACCTTGTCCTTGGTATCAAGGTACAATCAGGCAACTCGCGGCTAGCGCATGACGATGTGGTTAGTGGTTGGCTCGACATTGTACGCATTCACGTTGTTACAATGTGCAGAAAATTCAAACAAAGATATTTTTGTGACATTTCAGACTCTTTCGTGACCTTTTATGCAATTATTAACTTTTTAGTGACTTTCGCAACCCAGTACACACCTTGTTATATTAAGCAAATCGAACCAAACTAGAAAAAAAATTGATAAGATTTTAGGCCTTCTAAAATCCTAAAATGAGCCTAAAATCTCTTAATATAATTTTAATAACAATACTTGTGAGGCAAAGTAAATGCTTATTAATTATTACCATTATGATCAGAAAATAAGCCACACTTTTTTCCACAAAACAGCCTTTATAAAACGTTTGTATAGCCTATAATCTCACCATTGGATGATACTTAGCAAATGTGCTAACTTTTAAGGACTAATATATATTGTAATGGCTTATCACCAGAACAAATGGTGCTCTTTACCACATAACTGTGATGAGGTGGAACTATTGTTGCATAAACATGCTGAACTTATATTTATATGACAGGGGTGTGTAAAGACCACTTAATCATTTCGAATCAAATACATGAAATATTCTCGAAGCCGAATTGAAGTTCTGATATTCTCTGCTAGTTGTTTTACGATTGAAAAAATTATATGATGTGGTTATTTATACATAACTTTATGCACTTTACAAAAATTTTTATACTAAAAAATAAAATCATTTAATTTACCATAAATCATGCATAATCTGTGTTGTAAGTGTAATTTTATAAACTTAATAAGAATATGTCAAAGTTTGAGCTGCAGATCACATAAGTTGACATAAAATATGTGAAAGTAGATTTCTCGGTTTCTTACTACTATGAATGTATAACTACACAAGAATTAGAAAGAAAACATTTCCTGAGAGTTTAACGCTCTATATTTTAATGTGAACTTACCTCCTTATGTTGAGAGGAGTAATGAGGGGGCGTATAGCAAGAGTGGCGATGGACAAGCCTGGGGACAGCCAGGAATGTGTGAGCACACTCTCTGCCGATAACCTCCGACTAGCATCCTTCACCAATAATTTACGAATCAAATCTTTTGCTTCTTCAGATATATCTGCCCAATCACGGTCAGGGAAGTCATAGCAACCGTCCTGAATACTAGAAAACAAAAGTTCCTGAAAAAAAAAATCAAATGAGTCGAGCCAAACAGATTTTCGGTATTTAAGGATCCGAGAAAATATCAAATTCAAGATTAAAAATATAAAAGATTACCATCATTCTTATTTGGAATTTGTTGTAGAGCTCCTAATGCTTTGTGGCAGTTTACCCCAACATAATTAGGGCTGATTGAGAAAGTCAGAAAACCTTGCAACAACCAGAACCCAGACCATTATTTGCCACTTATCTGAATGGATACATGTTATAATGAATTCAAAAATTGTTCATAGTTTCAGACTCTGACACTACTTTAATTTTCTATGGCAAGAATTAATATACAAAGTTAAACTTCTTAAAAAGGGGAGAGTGCAAAGACTATATTTTCAACCTGAAGAGAATCCAGTTTGAATAGTATTTATTTTATGTTTAAAAAAATACATGTGAGTTTTTATATAGTTTTTGACACTAAAATATTTAATAAATTTGCTGATAAATAAAGTTACTATCCCAATATGCAACTCATTAATGCAGAATTTTGTAAAGGGAACATAAAACTTGAAAACTGAAAAAAATTACTGAAATCCATCATTAATGTACGTTTTTATCGTTGAAATTTTTGTTGTTTGAAGCAAGTTCAAAGGTTTTAAAGACTTACATGCCACTATATTATGCCACTGCTCTTTAATTTTATCATGTTTTCTAAGATCCAAATAAGTAGAATCCATTTATAGTTTTGTTCATTATTACTGTTAATTTCTGTTACAATTAATATAGTTAATTCATCTTAAATATTATATATACCAGCATTATACAGTAGATTGCAACAAACACCATTTTAAAGCTGTGTTCATTTTCAACCTATAGCATAAACTGCTGATATTTTAACATTAAATATTCATATGTTGGCTACACCTATTGAATCTATCATTTTGAAAAGACAATATCTATACAGATCTAATTTTATAGGAGAGAAAAAGCATCAATTGGAAAATACCAAAGCCCCATAAATGTGATGTTTGCAAAAGGAATACTCACAGATATATTATAGAGTGTAAACCTTTTTCAAAGAGGCATTTACACATGGAATATGTCTCTTATTTGAGAAGTATTCAAAGATGTGGGGGAGAGTTGAATTGAATATGGACTTTTCGAAATGATTGATTCAATTAAAATCATATCCTAGTTACCAATAACTATATATAGTGTAAGACAGTAAAATATAAGTGATAGAGAAGATATTCTAAAAAAGACGAAAACTTCTTTATTCCATCTTTATATTCACATAATCATTTAATTTTAATATATAATTTTTATCATACATGCTTATAGACAAGATGAAAGATTTATCATACATGCTTATAGACACGATGAAAGATTTATCATACATGCTTATAGACACGATGAAAGATTTATTATACATGCTTATAGACACGATGAAAGATTTATCATACATGCTTATAGACACGATGAAAGATTTATCATACATGCTTATAGACACGATGAAAGATTTAAGTTTGGGTGTAGCTGTTTGAAAGAGCCTATGTGTCGAGATGTGCTCCCTTCACTATCAACTTACATTTCTTTAAAATTTGTAATAAATAAAATGATAGAATATACGGAAATGTTTAAAAATGATGTGGTCCAATGGCCAAATAATTTTATAATGGAAATTGATAAAAATAAAGAAAAGGGAAAAATAAACTAATGAGTAAATTTAATGAAGAAAGCCCACCTAGGGAAAGAAGGAAAATGTGGGAAGAATCCAATGCCCAAAGCTGACATCTTCCTTTCTACCGTCTTCTACTATAGCATCAATTATAGCATCTTCCTCAAGAAGTAGTAATGAGACTCCTGCTTCCCTTGGAAGATGTTATAAAAGCATTGAAATATTGAGGTATGTGTAAATATATGTTAGTGTTTTTACTTTTATTTTTGCTTTATTATTTTCATACTAGTCTATCATTTTATTTATTACAAACTGTTTTTGCTCAATGCACTTTATTTAATACACAAAGTATCTTTACAATGATTTTATAAAAAATTTACCTGACAGTTGTGACAGTTTTCTCCCCTTTCCCAACCACAATTGAGACCACAACTCCCGTAGAAAGGCGGATAACCGCACAGCAGAATGTACATTATAACGCCGAGAGACCAAAGGTCGCAGCGCTTATCATAGCTGCAGATGTCTCCGACAAATGCTTCTACCACTTCAGGAGCCATAAACTCTGCGCTGCCCACCTGCAAAACATTGTTTTTCATCAATTAAAATGTACAAAACCAATTTTTACTAAAGTTTATCATCATATTAAATATAATGGCTTAAGTCCTTATTGTTGCACCTGTGACCTGGTAGACAAATCTCCATACAACAAAATTACTCCCCCCCTAGGTTAGTGTTCAACAATTCATGTTACTTGAGGTTTTTAATACTGTATCATCACTGTTTTATAATCTGTTCATTATCAATTTTCTTAGAATTTAAAATATTGATTAAAAATGTATACCAACCTAGTTATTAATAAACATCAGACACCTTAGCTCAGTCGGTAGCGTGTCTGCCTACTGAGTTAAGGGTCCCGGGTTTAATTCCCGGCATGACCGAAAAATGTATCATTGGTGAAATGTGGGTATACCCTTTCACATTAATAACTAACAGCCGGGAACCAGATGTTGTGCCTGTCCTAGTCTTGAGTTAGATAATATGGCTTGAATAAAAAAAACTAACTCAGAACATAGGCTGAGAACAGTAATGAATGTAAGAAATTAATAAACATTACTTTTCCAATACAAGTCTTTTTATCTTATATTAAATTATAATCCTTTGTATTTTTCTAAGTGGGTTTTCTAAAACATTTCAACAAACTAAACTTAAATTAAATCATGTGACAGAGAATAGCATGTACTGACCGGTGTGAGCAGCTGAGGTGTAGTGAGAGGAGACGAGAGGTTAGCGTTAAACTTGATTCCTGAGCTGAGATCAAAGTCGCATATCTTGACGGGGCTTAGCTTGTCTGGATACACACACAATATGTTCTCTGGCTTCAAGTCCCTGTGGGCAATACCTGTAAGAAAAAGAGTATTCATCATCACCTTGTCTCAAGTCTTTGCAGCATTTGTCGAATGAACCCTCACAAACATTATTATTCACAATACAATAAACCTAAGATACTCTTGGTTTGGTTTTCCTAGTCATTATTTCTTAAGAGCGTGCATCATATGCCAATCAACTCTTAAGATACAGTCGGATAAAAATAGTTTTACACAAACACTATTACACGTGGATCATTTCTGATTAAAATTAATGGATATAAAGAGTTAATAGAAGTTGCTAATAAGAAACATTGTTGAAATATTAAATTATATTAGGATAAAAACTGCATTGAAAGGGCCATTCTTGATCCCTTTAATGGATTTGCAGATAAGCACTGTAAGCCTACACAAATCTTCATTCTGTCATAATCTGGACATACCATAGTTATTAACAAGAAACTGTCGCTTTGTCACCTATTTTTACAACAGAACATTTTGAGTAATCATTCAAATAGGAATGCACTGCACACATTTCTGGCATATCTTGTTCTTTTCTTTTTTATTTTACTCCCATACCTTGCGCGAGACGGGAGCTGAGTTGGGCCTGCTATGATGAACGCTCTTAACTAACAAACCCAAATATAAAAGAATAGTAAAACTAATAAGGAATGGGCGTGTTTTGTTCAATTTTTCCTAACCACCCTTCTAATGTGACTGTGGTACAATGATCGCCTTAGGCCTACCTTTTAAATGTAGGAACTGCAAAGCGCTGGCTAGATCTCTGACAATCTGGCTCGCTTCTCTCTCTGTGAAGTGGACGTGTTCCTGGATACGGGTAAGCAGAGGACCCCCGTTCACTTTCTCAAACACTAGATAGAACCTGCAACAAGGTAACAAACATCTCTATCAACAATCCACACATTTACAGTCAAGTGTGACATTTCTCAGCAACACTTTATTTTAGGCAAGTAGCTAAGCTAGATTAAACAATTAGAGCAACAGGATGATACAATCATTTAATGTTAAGTGTCACAATTACCATTAATAGTTTATAAACACTATGTAATCATCATTTTTACTTATTTAGGCATGCAAAAGTCTTCTAAATGTTGATATTTCCTCTTATGATATGTGCCCTTTTATTATAAAAGAAATTCAAGTAAATAAACTCATATTTTAAGAAAATAATCATTCAATACTGGTAGTTAGGACTTAAAAAGGTAGACCTAAACTATGTAGACTTGCTAAAATCAAATGTTTTCAATGGTATTATCTGTCCTAGGACATTTAAACTCATCACCACAAGAGGGGGAGTAGTGCACAATGTCTCACCTCTCCTCGTCCTCAAAGAACTCTATGAGCTGGATGATGTTTGGGTGACCTTGGCAGTAGTGGAACGTTTCTACCTCCTTGAACACTCGGCTGCGACTGTGGCCAGGGATCTTTTCAATGATCTTAACAGCATATTCCAGATCAGTCCAGATGTTGACACATGTCTGGACTGTTGCATATGCTCCTTCCCCCAGGATTTCACCAGTCAACTTGTACAGCTCTGCACAAAGAATATAACACATTACTTGTAAGAGATAGAAATTATTGGTCAATTAATATTGAGCCACATGAAATTTGTTAGTTAATGTTTGTGTGAGGAAAAAACATGTTTGCAAGATATGACAATCAGTTTACGTGAACATGTTTACTGGGCTCACTATGATAGTATCGTTAGATTTACTTAGCCACTCATATTTCTGGTACCGTTAGATTTACTTAGCCACTCATATTTCTGAAGCTGTGACTTGAGGTAAAATTTAACTTAACTTATGATGAAACAAGAATTATTAAATATTTAGACATAGGCTACAGTAAAAAAATGTGAAAAATACCCTTTTTTTAACGCCTCATCTTACAGCCTATTCAGGTTAGACACTTATGTACTAATTACACTAATGGGTTATGAATGAGGAAGGTGGGGAGATAATGGAAGAAAACCTTTTAGGAAAAATCACCCTCAGTGCACCCGACCGGGATGGAACTATGATCTCATCATTGACAGTCTTGTATATTGCGAGAACCACATTAGGCCATGCGACCACCGAAGCGGGTAACAAAATAATTTCTAAATTAACTTTTATTTTCAAGTATAATTGAAGAGCAATAATATGCTTAGGGAAAAAAGTTAGCAAACTTCAACCCAACTAAGAAATATGTATATTGAAAACCTTCCCTATTATTCATGTAAATAAAATGAAAGTATATCATGACACACAACCGTATGACAAGTGAAATATGCAAGAGCTATTGTTTACCATGAACCACTTTACAGGCTAGTAAAACAGATAACAGGTTTAGTGATTTCCTGTCTGAGTCATAATCGATAACATTGTAGACAAGAGCAAAATACTTTAGCAATGTTGCATGACAACCGATTAAATTGTAAGTTTTACATTTTAATAACAATTGGTTGTGCCAACTTCTTTGTATGGCAATTAACAAAATGGTTGTTAGCGTGATATATGCCTGAGCATTTAGCAATACACTGCCTAATGAGCTAGATGATGAATGTTTGAAATAGTATTGCTGTGAAATGAGTAGTCTTTTCTTTCACTAGAACGTAAATTAAAAGTCTAAGAAATGACTGGTGTACGTCCTCTAGTTGGTAGTTCTCAAATAGGACTCCACCATAGTTATCTCAGGCTCGGTGATGCAATTTTAGAACATTCTTCATTTGTTTTTCACACCATAAAATATCAATATTAGAATTGCCAATTATTTCAAATCTGAATAAAGGACATTTGCCAAAGGAGAGGTCAGCCTGCAAAACCTTTTTTATGTAGGTGGCCATACCACTGAAAAGGGGTACCAATAGAAATACACCCTGGAAGTGCTCTTGACTAAAAAATTGAAAGCACCTTATAATATTTTTTTTCCATTTTGAATGTTAGCCTAAGCTAGGAATTTAAGTTAACTTACAACTTCTAGATTGTTGGAGTCATTTCCAAGCACTCTAGGTTAGCCTTGAGCAACATAATGTGCCGGTATAGCCAGACACAGAGGTGGGTGAATTACCAAGTGCCAACCAATTGGAAAGTTTTAACTCATTTAGTGAAAGGAAGGGGCACCTCAGAGCCCCAACTTCTCATGACATTTGCAAAACAGACTAAACAAGAATGATACGTTTGAATGTCCATCTGCGAGGGGTGATTAGAATGTAAAACCAGACCACTATAACAATTGTCATCTATAGCTAGCTAGATGAAAGCATCTGCCCTAACTAAGAGACAGCTGTACACCACACCTCAGCGTGGAGGCTCAATGTCACTCTGACCTTGACTATAGGGGGGGGAGAGCGGGAGGGAGGGCAGGAAGTGGAGAACAAGAAGAGAAGGGGAAAAAACCAGCTGTTAGCATTCTTTTATGTTTTACAAGTACAGACGAGTCACATGATCATGTCTGGCTGTTGTTATTTCCACATATATATGCTAGACAATTGTAGCCTAACATTCGGTTAGTTTATGTCCATAACACTGACAGTTCAGAGAAGTTCATAGCTTGTGAAAGAATGTTATGTTGATAAATTAACAGCATGTTACAGGAGATTTATTTAGACTATCTATACATTCACACCACCTTGTTAAGGAACTGGCCACACTTCTCATATCAAAGTCAACTTATGACGTTCACTTTTAGTAATGTGAGGTAGGGGGGAAAAAATATGAATTACCTACTCTTTTTAAAGTGAGCCTATGTAGGTGATTGATTTGTGAACTGCTAGTAATGGGAGGGGGGCCTCAAATACAAAAAGGTGAAACAAGGTCACTATTAATCTTCTAAATAAAATACCTTTGCCCAAATTTATAATTAAAAAAGCAGGTGGCAGATTTTGGTAAGACCAGTGAGGAAATATGATTATTTTCACCGACTTAAAACCTCCTAAAATGTGCAAAGAAGCCATAATACTTTTATTGTTGGTGCCTAAATTTCATATTTTTATGTCTTGTAGGCCTAACTGTTCAGGTTTTATGGACATTTACGATATTATCCTAATAGGGTGGGGTAGGTATGAGGAAGGAAGCATTTTAGAGGTAATCTACCCGCATTTGCATGGAAGGAGAGTGAGAAACCATTTAGTAAAAACTACCCTTGGTATTTATTTATTGTGTATAAGTAGACCTATTTAATGTGCACGTTCTGGGCCGACTGATTATATTAGCACACGATAATTTCTATAAGCGAGAGCAAAAGAGCCTAGCAATTTTGCCCAGAAAGGTATTTTCACATATTTTCCAGCTGGTTATTTTACATGCCACACTCAACATGGGATCATCTCCAATGAAAGTTGTACTATGGATTTTTATCGGTCAAGAAAAATCTGTCGACCTATGCTAGAATTGAACCTGCCAACATCGGGTCCTGAGGCGAGGACTTTGCCTCAAGACCACCGAGGTCGACCACCCTCAGTAAACCAGACCAGGATCTGAACCCTGATCTCCCAGTCAAAAACAAGCCAGTCTTAACACTATAGTGACGCCTTAGACCCTTTAGCCACTGAAACGGGTCAATTTAGATTAACCACAGAGTTGGAATAAAAAAAACACAATTGGGATGGTAAGTAAAACACTCATATAAGAATATTTTAAAAATTTTAATACACCATATTTAATTCATGTGGCAGACGTGGGTTCATGGGCTAACTTCATTTGTGGGGCTCAAGTTTCCACCCACTTACCCTCAAAACATATATATATATATTTATTTACTAGAAAACCTACTCTTTTGTTGTTAATAGGCCTAGAGTAAGTAGTCTTTAGCAGTTAAGGTATCTATCTGGAACTAGCCCCCTAAAAGGTTAATTATACATATAAAAGCTAATTATTAATCTATAAGCCATAATTTTATACATAGCCTATTAAAAAGGGTCGAATTCTCCCCAACCTTTGGTTCATTTTCCTCTCCTAACAAACATGATCTGTATAAAAGTATAAAGAACATCCGTGCCAAGTTTGAATTAAATCTGTTAAGGTGTTCAAAAGTTTTCATGAGACAGGCATGTCCGTCCTTCAAAGAAAGACAAATGCCAATCAGCTAAGTTAAAACGGTGAACTTACTTCACTCGTTATAAATCAAACCACATGATTATGTTTATATTGGTTTTCCTCCTAATCTTGTTTCCCCCATCACCTAATCAAGCCTAAATCGGAGCCCTGTGAGGCGACAGCGTTTGCACATCCTTCATGACTGCCCCCGATTCAAAAGCAGCATCATAAACTTTTTTTTTTTGCAAAGTAGCTTATTTACTTATTGAATAATAGGATCTATATGTTAGGCCTATGGCCCTATTACTATGTTTCTATGGTAAAATTTAAATGACAGCTCTCCAAAACATGGCAAAGAACATCATCAAGATTCCTTAAGTAAAAAAGAGATGGGACTTACCTTGAAAACAAGAAGAGACTAGGCTGGAGCCAGTTCGCTTCTTCTTCCTGCGCTTCCTTCTCGCTTCCTCCTTTCGCTGCTGAACATCATTGGTCTTGTCGCACAATACTGACAACACCTCACCTGCAAATACAAAAAAATATCACTCAAATACGCTGACTTGCTTACATTGATCAAGTCGGTTGCATTAATAATATTACATTTCAAACTGCACTAAACACATTAGTTTGCAACAGAACTAGGCAGACTTTCAGAGAATTGTATATTTTCATGAAACCATGTTTAAATAACTAGTTGTGTGGTGTTAACTGTCATAAAGCCCAAATCTCAACACTGAATGAGTTGTAGCCTGCTTCAGTGGCTGCATGGTGTAAGGTGTCACTCTAGCAATAGACTGGACTGCATATGACTGGGGAGATCGGGGTCTGGTGAAGGTCTACTGAGGGTAGTTATTCCTAAATCGTTTATATATATCTCTGTCTGTCTCTCTTTCTCTGTCTCTCTTCACAAATTCAAGTACACTTTCTCTGATTCCAACCACAAATTAGCATAATTAAGTATATGTTTATGACCCAAACTGGACTAGTGGCTTTTTTTTTGTCATTTCAAATGGTTACGGATGTTTTATACCTGGCTATTACTTTGAATAATCTTAAATAGGCTCTAGTTAGGCTATATAAAACCCGAAATAAAATAGCCATGTGCATTAGGCCTACTTTGTACCCTTACTATCCCTAGTGGCCATAATTTATGCCATAATCTGTAAACTAGCCCTGTACTACCTCACATACTTTATAATATAAGCCTAGGCCCCTTAAGTTTTTGCACAAAAATACCTCTTTTGCAATTCATATGGTACACACTGAGGGCGCAATTCTTTTTTTTTACTTCGTCAATTTATAGTAAATTTGATGTTTTCTAGAACCTATACACACAACATAAGCAAATTTACGATTAAAACAATTATTGTGAAAAGATTCTGGTAAACATTTTTGAAAAAAGTTCCTTGTGTTAATGAAACGTTCCTAGAACAGTTCAAACACCATAGATTATTTTTATAGCCCAAAGGTGATTTAACATTGATTTAAGAGATTTATTATTGTGCATTAACTGTTTACAAGTACCACAAACCTCATTCTTGTAAATTAGTAGGCCCAATTATTCTTTTATTAATATTATTAAATTAAAAAACTTTGAATGTCTTTTAACAAATCCACTTTATTACCGTAGATAATCACATCTAAGCTGTGTATGAGCATATTGTCGAAACCTCTCAAATGCATAGTAGGGGTCTAAATAGGCTTAGCGTGTGATAATTTTTTTGTGCAAAATATTTGTATGTTTTAAACAACAAAAAGAAACAGGGCTTAACCTAACCTTTAATGTGTGAATAAATAAAAAATTTGATTAACTATTATTTTTTTAATATTTTGGTAGAAGTAATTGAATAATAGGAATTTAAAGTAGTGCATATAGGCCTATTTAGTATTCTAAGTTTTTATTATGATTTGAGTTCTCTCACTATTTGTTGTGTTATGAACGTAAATTTTCGGTGTGCATGCTTTTTTCAATAACCATTATTACCATAAATAAATTGACCGTTTTTAAACAAAGATAGGTTATTTTTTAAAGATAAAAATATGTTTAAATATATTTCAATTTTCAAATTTTTCTCTCCCAGGTTGATTACTAGAGTGCCTCTCTGCTTTTTCTGTTGTTAACTTTATTTAGAATTTTCGCATTTTATTAAATAGGATTTTTTAAAAGCAAATAATTACATATTTTGTCAAGCTCACCAGAATTAGCCTATTTAAATTAAATATAAATTTCAAAAATTAAAAATAGCTATTTAAACTATGATGGTTGGTTATGTATGTTTTATAAATTAAAACTTTACATACAACTTCATACCTTTCTAATATCATTAATAGTTGTTTAGTATCAAACATTTTCTTTATACCTTCAAACACTGCTTCAAAATGATGAATAAATAAAGTGGAACAAAAATACTTAGTTTTTATTTCCATCTTTCATATTGTAAAATTATATTTAACAAGTCTTGACATTCATATGTTTTACTTTATTTCATTGAAAAAGTAGGCCTGCCAACAACCTGTGAAACTAGGGTTACAAAAGGTAGGTCAAACAAGAAACAGCCAATTAACATATAATTTAGGTAATAAAAAGCTCAAACCGACTAGTTTAGTTTATTAAGCTCAAATATAATAGTCAAAAGTTGTTTTAACGAGTATACTTATGAAAAACTTGAATATCTAAAGGATTATTGATTACAAAAGCGACCGGCATTCGCCAAGTAGGGTCGAAGGCTTCGGCGGATGCGCACAGCACAATCAATAGCAAAGAAATAATGTAATCGTAGGTAAAAGTAATTTAAGATTATATTACGGTGAAATCGACAAATTGTATCAACAATGAATGGTATACATTAATTCCATACCTAACCAGAAAAGCTAATATACAAATTTCGGTGCTAATCTATGACGGCCATTATTTAACTAACATAAAAAATCCATACTTTTTTATTTTATAATATACTATAGTATGCTTACATATTATAAATCATAGTATTGGTTCTAGTATTTATCTAATTACATCGCTCAATCTTTATTGTATAGCCGGTTAGACTTTGAATTTCGACTCCAACAAAATGAATTTCCCCTGGTACACTCTAATGTGGACCCGGCTGGATCATCGGAACAAAGGGGGGACGCTAAGGAGCTAAAAAGATTTACCAACCTCTATCTCATATTACAAAAATAAGGTAAATAAAGCTTTCTACAGCGAAAATACATTGATTTAATTTCTAACTAAATAAGATATTTCAAATAAAAATCTATTTCAAGAACAAAGGATTGTATACGACGCACACAAAAAACCACTTACAATTTTCAACCTCCGATCCTTGCACTTCTTCTAATATCTTCTCAACCATTTTAGTGGAGCTACAAGAATGAAATCCTAGAGCTTTCAAGACCCGAAGAACGGCACACAAACACCTTCCTTAATGATAATTAAACTCAACACACACTCTCTAACCCATCCGGTTCAACCGTTCCCACTTCTTCGATGTTGAATCTCCGACTGCGCTTCCCCTACATTTACACCACACAGTAATAACAGCCGCAGAGGCAAAGCATTTCACTCCCGAAGATACTACACTTTTCCTGAAATTAAGGGGAATGGAGGGGAATCGAAAGACTTCCACGTCAGCCGGCCAACAGGAGATATAGAAACAAGGTATAGTAAGCTTTAAATTACCTAGTGAACAGATAAATTGCGAACTTTGCAAAGTTGCCAACGTCGTCAGATCCTCAACCAATGGCGCACGTCTACCTTTGGTTTCATCGAGTTTGAATGAAGTTTTTGTTTACACTTTTACGGTTTTAAAAAGTGTTGGAACATTTTAAAAAGCTAGGCATCATTTTTGTCCTATTTTAAATCTTTGAAAAAACCTTGGTACATGAAACAGGTCAAACATTAACTTTTTATCTTTCATAAATTTGTAAAATTTCTTTCGCAGTCCCATTTTTATTTCATCAGGTTGAACCAAATTGGGTTCAAATTGCTTTAAGAGGTATTAAATGGGTTTTTTAATTGGACCTATCTTGTCCGTGGACATCACCATGAGCCGCATCCACCTCCTAAACAAATTCCTTGGACAGTTACATTTTTCACTGCACCCATTCAAATTTGTATTCAGAGATACATAGTGTAATAATGTGTCAGCAAGCCGGGCCCTGCACCTTTAGCTTCTAAGTGCAGCACCCATCTCCCAATATTCGCACTAACAAAAAAAAGGGAGGATGGGAAGATCGAGGTTCGAATCTCGCTCAGGTGAACTGGGGGTGGTTTTTCCTAAATGGTTTTCCACCCTCCACGCAAATGCGAGTTCACTTCCTCTATATTCAACCTTCCCAATTCCTAACTCATTAGTGTAAATAGTACATAAGCCTATAAACCGAACGGGTAGAAAGACGCGATGCTAACTATTACTATAAAAAATAATAGGAATTTTGTCAAGTGCAGCAATGAACTTTCGAGTTACTGCTGGCATAGAGTAAGTCCTAAAAATATTAAGTTAACGTTTCCACATGTTTCAAAAATACAGAATTGGCTTCAATGACGGCATAATTTTTTATCTTTTTTGTTGCCATCGTGAAAGTTGGAAGATTCGTAATTATTAATGTGCAGTGTGTAAGTCGTGTTCATATTTTAGTGTTGATAAAAATCTAAAAACCTGATCGATATACGAATAATAATTTCTTACACGAATAATTTACAACACGAACACAAATAATTAATTTGTTTCAGAAATAATAATAATTTGTTTTAGTTTCATATTATTTTCTTAATTGTAGCTCTGTATTTGTCTAGGGAGGGAAGCCCCCAAATCATCTGTGTATCGGCCCCCAAAATGTATGTCGCCGGCCCTATGCAGCCACCCAAATTCAAAAATATAAGATTATACATTTTTATGAATTGTATTTAGAAGTATATTGCTAACTTTGAAATAAAAACCACTCTATTTTAGCTATGACAAAATGATCAGATACCTTATACGTGTAAATAGCTGCACACTCTTTGTTAATATATGTATTGGGAGAAGTTCCTTTCCTTTTCACCTTCTTAGTAAGGTCCATCAAACATCTAAATAGCTCAACAACAATGTAATCTTGTATTCCCCAGTCTCACCTCTTCTACAATACAATTTTCATAGAAAGGGACTTTAGAAAATTCAAACATGTATTGTACGGTCAATATTGATAACATTTTATTATTCTAAAGGTAGACCTATTAATGCCATGCTAAAATGAGAGCTCCATTTAACATGTCTCTGTATGGCTACTGTTGGGAAACACTGTTGTCATTCTCTTGTTTACGTGTGGTCAACCTTCACTTAAATATATGACAAGTTTGGCAACGCCGGTTCGTCGATACTGCTAGTAGTTACACCTTACCACAGCACACCCACCACCTTACCGACATAAGTGAAAAAGAGAATTTAGCCGAGAGAGAGAGAGAGCAAAGATAAAACTTTTCTTCATAAGAGCTGCACATTCCTCAGAGGTGATATTGGGTGTAACTGTCAGATAAGACCCTTCCTATGAAAATTGGACTATTCATTAGGATACATAATAATCGAGTATCTTAAAAGTGTTCTAAGCTTCAACGCTACTTTCTCTTGTGACATGTTCAAATTGTCGTACACAGGCATATAATGAAATTATTAACACGTTTTTTTAAACAAATACTCCGCCTCTTACTGCCCTTTCGGGCTATCCGCAACTTGGATTAACTGATTTAATAAAGAATGAGGCAGAATTTGCCTGGAAATAATATAGCATGCCCTTAGTCCTTAGAGTAGTTGGGGGGACGGGCTATGGGGGGGAGGGGGGGAGTATTAACAAGGTAGGAGTAGGAGACCAAGGTCAGTGTCAAGCTAACTTATACCGTTTAAAAAGTGTTCACTGTAGCTAACAAAAGGTCTGCCGATTTTTATTTTATATCAGTGGTTAGAGAAATTATATATAACTAAGACTTTTAAGACCACAATAGAATAGAGAATGTACATTATTTTGATACAAACTAAATCTTTAATTAGTACTTAGTTTTAAAAAGCAAAACTCAAGAAAATTGTCACAATTCATTTTTCATACATTTAAAAAATTGTTTGTAAAATTTTGTTTGCATTTTAGTTACATTCTCATTAATTTGTATGTTTTGTTCAATATTAAATACGGTATGTTTTTGCAAACACTTTTCTTTGTAAACTAGTCTAGGACAGAACAAAAGACGTGCAGTGGCTCCATTTTAATGTTACTGTGTCTGCTATGTTGCATGATCAACAATCTTACACGTTCACCCTGACGCACAGGTCTTTGGTGAACCTAACCTTACCCTACCCCAAAGTTGAGGCAGCTGATGCCTTTCCTGCCGATCATTACATCATAACAAAGCGGCCCCTTTTGTTAGGAGGGTTGGTCGCCTCGAATGTTCTTCCAAGCTCCCCTTGTTGATGTCACTGCGCATGCGCGATGACTAGGCTAAACAGAGGGGTTCCACGTCAGTGAGACACAATTTTACATCATTTCCTTCTGTCTAGTGGAAGCGAGGGACAATATGAAGAGTGTATGGAACACACAACACTTTATAAGGAACTATAACAATGACTTAGTTTGCGATATAGTAAATTATCGCAACATGTTTACAAAGTGACGAAACCAATTACATTAGGACAAACTAACAAAATCAATTGAATCATGCATGACAAAGTGACAAAACCAATTACATCAGGACAAACTGACCAAAACCAATTGAATCACGACCAACTAACAAAACTAATTGTATCAGAACAACCTGACAAAATCAAGTATATATTGACCAAATGACAAAATTAATTGCATAATGACAACTTGACAAACTAGTTGAATATGGACAAAGTGATAAAACTGATGGGACAAACTGACAAAATCAATTGCAACAGGACAAACTGACAAAACTATTTGCATCTGGGAAAATTGAAAAAACCAATATGAGCATGACAAACTCACAAAATAAATTTAATCATGAAAAACTGACAAAACCAATTGCAGCATGACACACTGACAAAATAAACTGCAGCATGACAAATAAATAAAAAATTGTCAGGACAAACTAATAAAAGCTAATTGCAGCATTACAAATCGACCAAATTGCATCATGACAAACTGTATAAACTAATTGCATCCAGACAAACTGATCAAATCAATTGCATCATGACAAACTCACAAAATCAATTGCATCAGCACAAACTGACAAAATCAATAGTTTCATGACATACTGACAAAACCTATTGAGGCGTGACTAACTCCCAAAATCAATAGAATCATGACAAACTGACAAAACCAATGGCAGCATGATAAACAGACAAAACCAAATGAATCATGACAAATTGGTAAAACCAATTGCAGCATGACAGATTCACAAAATCAATTTCATCATGACGAACTTACAAAAGTAATTGTAGCGTGACAAACTGAAAACTGATAAAACCAATTGCAGCATGAAAAAGTGACAAAAACAAAATGTTGCATGGCAAACTGAAAAATTAAGTTGCAGCATGAAAAATTGACAAAATCAAGTTGCAGCATGGCACTGAGGCTATTACAAAATTAACACACAAACGTTTCGAAAGTGGAATCTTTCTTGGTTTTACCTAGAGGTAAAGTTTAGAATACTTCTTATGTTCTCCTAAGTGTTGCTAACAATAGCCCAACCCATCGTCTCCCAGCCCTGAGAGAACCTAGGTTCGATTCAAGCCATTAGTCCATTATTAGTAATACGTTCATTGTCAACAATATTAACCACTCACTATTTGGCAAAGAGAAGATTGGTGGGAGAAAACAAATGTAGGAAAATCTTTTCAGTGCACCCAGATGAAATTCGAACCTCGAACTGCCCGTCACGCAAAAATATTTATTTGCGATCGATAACATTTAACTATATTAGTAACAAGGCCGTAGTCAGGGGGGGGGG
>CABFWB010003515.1:58988-71070 GCA_902151455.1 Timema bartmani | reverse complement strand
ATATCCCGCCCCCCCCCCGCCCCCCCCCCAGGCTAATATTGGTGGACAGCCACTAAACCTTTAGAGTATGTAGTTTATTTGAATCGTTGATTTGATTTTTGTTAGCACCATGTCTTACTACCCATTCGGCTGATAATCATATGTACTAATTAGGCTAATGTGCTAAGGTCAAGTAAGGTTTGATTTAGAGGAAGTGTACTCACATTTTCATGGAGTAAAAGTGGGAAAACACTTTGGGGAAATCCATCCTCAACACATCCGACAAGGATTTGAACCCCAACCTCTCTTTCATCGGCAGTCTAGGCTAGTCTATTGCGAGAGTGACGACTCAGACCATGCAACCATTTAAGTGGGTGAATCGTTGATAGTGGATACTTTACAGAATATCACCTTTGAGGGAACTGTAGGTTTTATAGAGGAAAGATGTATCTTCGTTCTTTCTCTCTCTTTGTTAACTGTTACCGAATTTGCGGACATTCAGTTTATAAAGTAGAGAAGGAAGGGTGTAATTTAAATATCTCTGTTAATGAACAATACGGCATGAAGACAAGTAAGTGATAGGCGAATAAATTTTAAATAGGACTGTGTAGGGCCTATTTTAGAAATATTGAAATTTGTCACAATCATGAAATTTATTTTCGAGGATTAAAGTTTATTAACTTTACATTATTTGGTCAACCTTGGTCGTCTTGAGGTAAAGTGCTTGCCTCAGGACCCGATGAGCATGGGTTCACATCCATCCAGGATCAACGGATTTTTCCTGAGCGATAAAAATGCTTAGCACAACTTCTTTCGGAGGGGAAGTAAAGCCGTTGGTCTCATCTCAATTGTTACATGTAAGAGTGCTCCCCCCCCTCCCCCTTTATATCTATTAATATCTATAGGGTGAGGAAGGCTGAAAATCAGGCAAATTAATCACCTGATTGGACAAAATGAATTTTATTATTGAAAACAACAATATCACAATATTTGAGAATACACACATCGTGCGTGAAGCGCACCTCTCTATTATTCATCAAGACAATTAATCTCAAATCAACATCAGAATGGTTACAAAAAACAACACTAAACGAGATGGGCTCAATATTCAAATAACATTATACAAAATCTAGGATCTCTGGCATCGAACTAACTTTATGGACCTTAGCCCCTTGGTTCCTTAACTTAATACTTAGTACACTGATTTCCAAAACAAGGCATAAGGCCTAACTGCATAATCCTACGTGACGACAACCAAGTATAGTGTACAGTTTAATATTTGAAACGTTCATAATTAGCTTGGCGTCACATCAATACAACAACCCTCTAATGCAAGAGTAAGCTAAGTCTTGCTTCATCATACTACTTTAGCAATTAATTTGATTGAAACAGTTGTCATTAAATAGAAGAAAGAGAAGTTTATAAGACGGGTTTCGAACCCGGGGCGCGCTGACACACTCAGTGCGCTTTAATAATAAACACGTATTTACAATTGTAACTAACAATAAAGTTTGGGTTTGAATCCCAGCTTAGATGGGTGACGAAGGGCGACGACCTTTCTACATGCCGCGGGAAGCGCATGGCATAGCAATTTCAAATTAACAATGAGTTTAAAGTATTTAAAGTCCAAAAGGGTAATTTTGAATACAGTCCCCCCATGACGCCGAAACAGAATTTATGACTTGAATAACAACAATCCCCGAGACCTAGTCGCCGTTCTCACCTCTTATCCATAAGATCGTGGTGTAGTAAGTAAATTTACATTACCGGCGTAGCCGTATATATACAACAGATAGTTCTCAGAGGGGGGGAAGGACCGAAGGAATTGGAAGGTTGGAGAATATATCAATTGAAGGATCCAGTAGGTTCGAGTACAAAGTCGAAGCGCCCAGACGCTTCGCGCGACCGGACACGGAACTCTTCTTTCTGGTTGTCTGGACACGTGTTCGACTCTTGCAGTCAGTTGACTCGGCGCCGCTCAGTCGGACGGGTATTACTCTGGAGTGCGGAGGTCGGTGTTAGTGATGTGAGTCGTGCGTAGGTCTTCCGAGAGCGGGCCGCTTGGTTGGTGAGTGTTTGTCCCATTTGATATTACTTGTAAGTCGTTACAAGAGAACCCTGGAAGGGATGTGAAAATACCTTTCCCCGGAAAAATGTTTAGGCCCTTTCACCCTAGCTCATAAAAATTCTCGTGTAACTACAGATATTATCAGTCAGTTCAGAAAGTGCAAATTAAATACCTCAAATAAATTAAATTAAAACCAAAAAATTCTGTATTCGCTTCGTATGCTTCCTTCCTTTTATATAACCTTCCTAATCTCTAAAAACATTAGCGTAATTAGTACATAAGCGTGTAGTCCGAACGGGTAGTAAGACGCGGCTACATTAAGATGGAGTTACTAGCAACATCGATGATCCAACGTTGCCAAATATGTATATTTTTGAGAATGAGGGAGGGAGAAATAGAATGACAAATCTCTTACCCATAGGCTTTTCTAGCTCTTAAATACTGGAGGAGGGGAGGGACATAATGAAGACCTTTTCCTTTTAAGTTATAAAATAAAAAATATTTCGTACCAAATTAATAGCACGAATAATATGATAGTGGAACTAAGTATATGTAATATTTGAAAAGTTCCCTTAGGCCTTAGGCCTATATATTGAACTAAAGTTGGATTTTCAATTTTATGTATGAAACAATTCAAATTTGAGAAGGTTATAGGGGGATGGGGAGCGTGTGCCCCTTGTCACTCAAATAAACTAAGCCAATAATAACCATGGAGTTCCCTCAGAGGTGATATTTAAAGTAGTATTAGAGCACATGAATAAAATAAAAATCTCTCCAAAGTCCCCCAAATTTGTCACACCAAAAAGCCGCGTGGGACGTTGACCACTCGCTCAACTCTAGATAGTGAAGTGTATACTCTCCAACGCGGAGAAGCGGGAGAAACAACAAATTAACAAACAAAACTTGGTGCCCATTAATTGCGACACGATGAATCACGTCCCGTGCCCACTCGAACCTAACACATGCGTGCTGTACAGGCGCTAACGACTGCTTCATAGTTCAACCCCCCACCCCTACACCCCCTTTTCCACCCTTTGCCCCCTCCAACACTCTAGACAGCTTGCGTTCTCTCCACTTGAGGTCACCAATTAACGTGGAAATTAGTGATTGAATTATTAACACTTTATTAAAATAATGAAACAATTGTGTTAAAAAATGAATGGTACGACTCAATAGTGCATTTTTTTCCCTCATTAAAGTACGAATATATATAAGTTACAAAAAGATTTTTCTAAAATATGCTTATTATTAATTATTGAATTAACCCTAAATTAAATGTTAGACAAATGTAAGTATACATTGTTACTTATCGTATAAAACGATACTCGTATTTCAAACCAAATCGTCAAAGTAGTTTTCGAAGAATTTCGATTTTAAAATAACAATAGTCTTGATTTTAAAGCTAGAATTAAAATAACAGTTTAAACTCAAAGTATGATGGATGTAACATATAAATATCAAATTTGAAAATAATCCATCGAAAACTGTTTCCACTGTAGCCCCTAGCGTGGAGAGAGGATGGGGAAAAATAATGTGTCTTACTACCCGGCCGGGTTATACGCCTATTTACTCATTATGACAGTGAGTTAGAGATGAGTAAGGTTGAATTTAGAGGAAGTATACCCTCATTTTCGTGGTGGGAGATTGGGAACCGTTTAGGGAAAACCACCCAAGTACACCCGACAGGGATTTGAACCAGGATCTCCCCGTGATCAGCAGGCTAGTCTAGTGTGAGAGTGAAGCCTTAGACCATGCGGCCACCAAAGCGGGTAAGTTGATAATAGCCTAAGGCGTCACTCTCGTCATAAATTGGACTGCCGATCACGGGGAGATTGGGAATCAAATCCAGGCAGGGTTATTCACTCTTCCTTTACAAAAATACGAGAACACTTATTTTAAATTACCTTCCTAATACTTAACAAAACATTATCGTAATTAATGCATGCGCTTATAACCCGAGCGGTGAAAAAATATCTATAATTGTGCAACAGTACATAGAACGAATTACAAGAGAATAGCCAATAGATTTAGTTCATTTTCCTAAAGAATATTAAAATTGTTTAGTGCCAGCTAGATTCGGAACAATAATTATAGAATTCAAAAATAATTTGAGTCACAACGACACAGATGCCAAATGTCAGGGCCGTACGAAGGGGAAAGGGGGGGATTAGATCCAGCCGCCTCACACTAAAAAGTAGTGGTTTTTAATTACTTCTCAGCGCGGGTGGCAGTATAATTTTGTTTTCATGGACCGGGCCAGAGGGAGTGAAAACTTAACTTGAAAATTGTACACAAAGTACTCAAAATGAAAAATAAGGACCTCATAATATTATGAACACTATTTTTATTTTAGGATTTATAAAATATAAATTATAAAACAAACTTTACATTAGTTATCAAGAAACTAATGAGAAAAATGAGGGTGATTTCCTTCGACAATTTTTTTAAAATCTGTAGTATAAGCTGTAGTTGCTAATATGTGTGTTTTCAACATGAACATCTGTTAATTTGTTCCTCTAACAATATTTTTATATCTTTCTTGTCAGAGAAGCTTGATTCAAATTTGTAGGTAGACCCAAACATAGTTAAAATTAGAATGGCAAGTTTCTTACAATTTGGATAACTAGTAATATATATATATATTCAGTTTAATTATTTACTGCGAGCCAGACTGACATCCTTTGTGGGCCGCATTTGGCCCGCGGGCTGCCTATTGAGAACTACTGCTCTAAATTATGACAACTACTGTATTTTTGTATTCCTCATAGATAACTAGGCTAATATTTTATTGGAGTCTTATAGAAATGATAGCACTTGCGCTCTTGATTACATTAATTTAAATACTCGAGTTTTTTTAAGAGAAATATAATATTTGAAAAAAAAAATCCCTTCTATTGGATGATTTCTTCAAATGCCACCGCAGGTACGGTCCCATTTCCATAGGAAGAGCCTTATTCGACAGCTAGAAAAGTTGCTAGATCCAATTTAACGTATTCATACGTCAAGTCATGGGACCTACTATTGTCACTTTTGATAGATAGTTTCAATACCTATGAAACAGTAAAATATTATCAATTTTGGACACAAAAATATGTGTTTGTACTTTCTAAAAGTACTATTAAAAATTGGAGTGTAGAACCTCCTTTCCTCATTAAAAAAACTTATTATGACTCTACCAAATCTGACATAATTTGGGTTTGCACTTACTTAATTTTAAATTAATTTGTTGGTAAAAAGAAACTTGATAATATATTCATCGTGGTTTATATTCTGAGTGAAATCTTATACATGCCTTCTGTACAAAATTAACCTAATTCACTAATGGTGGTTTCACACCCAACTATGATAAAACCGTCCTGCCTCACTTGTAAAAGTAACGTCACAAAGTCTCACACAGATCCCCCCACGCCCCCCTTGAATTCCAGGAGAAGCTAGCTCCACTGAACAAGAGTTGGTATAAAACACCTGCACACGTGACACGATACGCAACATGACCTATTTAGTTGCGTTTTAGTTCAAGATGACCGCTGACGGTACCAACATTCCCGCGCCAAACTTCCTAACTATTTAGATGGAGGGGGCAGGGGGTAAGAGTCGACCCCAAGAAGAATGTAGTGGACATATTCTATTACATAGAACCCCCATCTTTCATAATATTGAGCTAACTAACATTCCTGGACTGAGAGATATTTTCGTGAAGGTATTATGAATGGCCGGCTGCAAGCTCATACTCTCAACCGGTTAAATATGGATCACTTTATCAATACCGAGTACACCACAAATTAATTTGCAAAGTTAGAATTGCGACCTCACCGGGAAAGTGATATCATTTGTATGCTACCGGTCATCGTTTGGAATCTAAAGGAGATAACGCACACATTTTATTTTAGTAAAACATTTCGTTAAAGGGATGTATATTTTTATTTGTATATAGTATATTATATAATCAAGTATATAATAGATTATACATATAACTTATAAAATATATTAATATATATAATATAAAATATATTATATTATATATAAAATATATTAATATATATAATATAAAATATATTATATTATGTATAATATATAAGATAGATATATTATATATAACATAATATATCAAATACAATATATTATATAATTGATATTATGACTATTAGCAGGCATTAATTTCCTGACAACAGATTCCCATAAGGAATTGCTGATTCTTTCAAAAATATTGTTGTTGGCACTGACAATAGCCGATACTGAAAGCGCAGATCACGTGCATGCAGTGCTAACTTTAACGTCTAAAAGTTATGTCATTTGCTATTGCTAGCCCCAGGTTAATTACGTGAATAAACTTGTCTTGTCAGCCCCGACAACCTGTATACTTTTTTTACCTTTTCACCTGGAGATCTGAATAGCGCTATATATTATTATTATCGTTATTAATACTATGTGTTATATCTTACAACATGTCCATTCCTTTTGTCAGTGAACTTGACCGCCAATGTGCCCTGTTAGCCTTCTCCTTAAGCTCCCAGAATTTTCTTATTGCATTCAAGTCATTCAATATTTGAATCCTCCTTCCTAAGCTCCTCTTTCCCTCAACATTGATTTCTATGATGTCGTGCAGAAGACAGTTCTTCCTAAGGATGTGTCTGATCCAGTTGCTTTGTACCGAAGAGTCACATCCAAAATGGTTCTCTTCTCACTCACTCTTCTTAGGACTTTATCATTTGTCACCCTGTTTGTACATATGAGCTTCTAAAGTATTATTATATTAACTACTAGCTGGTGTACCCATTCTTCGCATAGTAAATCTATAAAGTAGCTTTATTCTTTATTTAATATATAATATTAACCAAAGTAAAAATTAACCAAATCTTAATTTTTTAAAATAGTAATCCTTTATTGTTTCAAATTGGGTTACAAAATGCAAAAAGTAGGATGACTAAAACAAAGTGTTTAAATAAAGATGTAATCTAAAAATGTGCTAAAGGCTGAAATTTCTCTTGAAGTTTAAGTTATAATTTCTTTATACACAATACTGATGCCTTGCCGGTTGGTGCTAGTAGAAAAAGAAAGTAGAGTGACACAACATAAATAATTGGTAGCTTAAGAATTGAAATAAATGAAAGCTACACAATACTGTATTAGAATTTTAAAAAAGGAATGATATTCATTTTTAACGCTTCTAGCCTTGAAAATTTCAAAATAATATTATCTTAATACTTATCAGCAGTCCAAATTTTAGATGTATATGATGTTTAGACGTGTATAAATAATTCATTCGGAGAAAAAATATCAAAACTATATCGAATTAGGATTTTCAAGATCCAGCTGCACGCTTTTTATAATATTTATTCTTGTACAATATCAAGATAACATGACAATCCCAAAATGAATATTTTTTTAAATATTTGAAATTAAATAGACTATCTATCAACCAAATGAGAGCACGAACGAACAATATCATGGCAATCATAGATTATTATTGAAACTAAAGTTCGATTATTTATTTTATATTTTCACAGCTTTCTTTAGACCGAATTAAAGCTAAATATTTTTTCATACACCATTTCCTTCTATACATCCAGGCTAAACAATTTTTTTTAAATGTGCTAGTGGAATAGGAACTAGGATGGTAGAACTAAAAGGCATTGTACTCACATTTTCGTGTTGAGAGAGAGAGAAACCATTTAGGAAAAAAACATTTCAGTACACCCAGTCAAAGCTACAGAGCAGACCTGATTTACCTGGCTTGATGAGCCTTAAATTTAGTCGGCGTGCCCACCAATTCGGATGAAAATTAATCATTATCAAAATCAACAAAGAATGCCATCCTCTTTCCATAGAGCCAATATAATCCCTACGTCTTGAATACTACGTTAAAGCACATAACAGAAATCAATAAAAAGTATTTATTATAAATTTTAAGCACGTCCGAAAAAACCCAAAAGACCCACCCTCCATTTCCTTCCCTTTTTTCCACGCCATGATTATGAAATTTTATAGAGCCTTTTGCTCAATTTCAATCTTCTTCTTTCCGTGTTCTAACTTAGATACACCTTTTCATTCTTTCTTACCTTACTTTTTTTTTCTCTCTTCTGAATTTATTCTTTATTCCACACGCACGCACACACACATGTAGGTACATACAAACGCGCACACACATACACACACACACACACACAGGCCAAGTATTGGCTCATTTCATTCGGTTTCGAGTCTTTGTGATTTCCCAAACGTAATTTTGAAGAAAGATAATTTGAGAATATCAGAAGATCATAGTTACAAAATAGTACAGATAAATAGTCCTAGAATAGTAAATATAAGATAATACATTGATTTACTACAGCTATAAGAGGTACCGGTCCGATTTCAGGTGGTAATTTTTTTTATCAGCGCGTCTAACTATCTGTACTGGTTACACGCATATATAGTAATTAGTCCAATGGCGTGGGAATGAGGAAGGAAGAATTTTAGAACTAATATATCAACATTTATGTGGAAGTAGAATGAGAAAACCATATATGAAAGGCCACTCTCAGTAGTCCAGACCGGGATTCGAACTCATATCTCCCCGTCATCAGTAGGCCAGTCTAACATCAAAGTGACGCCCTAGACCATTCGACCACTGAAACAAGTTCCAGGTGGTACTGAAGTTTATATTTACTATTCGTTGTCCAACACTTTAGCTTAGTCGGTAGCGCGTCTGCCTACTATTAAGGGTACCGGGTTCGATTCCCAGCATGGTAAAAAAGAAATATCACTACGCAAATTGAGATTTACCCTTTCACTGTGATGAATTAAAGACCGGGAGATTGGGTGGTGGGTCTGTGCTAGATTTAAGTTATTTTATAAGTCGTGAGTTGATATAATCAATCGGTTTACAAAGTAAGTGGAATACATTAAATAAACTAAATACTATTTGTATAAGAGTTATTCCTCTTAATAAACCGGCTGTGTTTTCCAGGCTATTTGCATATTAATCTATCTTTACAATAAATTAAACTAGGTAGGCAGATTTTAAAGTAAATATGCCCGCATTTGCGTGGAGGTAGTCGTAAACCATTTGGGTGCGGGTGGGGTGTAATAAGTACCCAAGTAATGGTAGCACGAATTCATAGCAAGAAAAAACCATGCAAATCCTATCAATGTAATAAAATTAAAATAAGTAAATACTTTAGAAAGGGCAGCTATAAAAGCTATTATATCTACTTTCACATAGTCATACGTCAAATAATGTTATCTGCAGCTTTCACTTTTGATATATAGTAAAAATACCTATAGTAAAATACATAAAACAATCAGAAAATGTATGCTATAGGTTGGCCAGTAAGTTGTTAATATCTCGCCTGCTTTCAAGGAGTATAAAACTAAGAATATACAAAAAAATAGTTTTACCAGATGTTCTTTATGTGTGTGAAACGAGGTATCTTATATTACCTGACGTAAAGAAATTTAGGGTTCAAAAACAAGGTGTTTAGGAAGATATTTGGTCCAACAAGTGATGGAGATATTGAAGAGTGTAGGAGGTTACATAATGATGAATTGTATACCTGTACTCATCATAAAACATTGTTTGGATAGTAAAATCTAGCAAATTACGGTGGGCAGGACATTCAGCGTGTTTGGAGTATTCACTGGTAAGCCCAATGGGAAGAGACCATTTGGAAGACCTAGACGCAGATGGGAGAGTAGCATTAGAATGGACCAGAAAGAGATAGGGTGTAATGAGGTGGACTGAATAGAACTAGCTCAAGATAGGGGGGATAGGTGGCATACTTTGTAAGTGCGGCAATGAACTTTTGAGTTCCTAATGCTATAAAGTAAGTAAGTAATGATATAGAAAAGTGTTATTTATTTTACCGTAAAAAAATTGTGTATCTTCTAAAAGACCCTTCGTCTGAAAATTTAACTTTAGTTTGTATGTGTTGGCTTCCTGAAGGAGAAAGTAAGATAGATATTGGAAGGCTGAATGTTCCTTGGCTGAAAAAGGGTGGAGGGGGTGAATGGAGAGGTGTGTGTGTGTGTGTGTGTGTGTGTGTGTGTGTGTGTGTGTGTTCACATATCCTAACAGAATAGCAATGCTCTAGTAACCCCCCTCCTCCAGTCAGTCAGTGTAAAGAGATTACCCTAGTTAAAGTGTAGCCTGAAGGCTCCCGTCTTCTTTAAAAAAGAGAAGGATGGATGGGCTGGGGGGGGGCGGTGAAGGGGTAGATATGTCAAACCATCACTTCTGTGAAACAATTAACTAAGCATTGAGTTTAAAAAAAAACAGTAATCAAAGAAAGGAATTGAAATCATTAACCTTTGCACTTAACACCACCAATTTTTACCGATTTATTTTTTTATCACCATGTTTTACTACCCGTTCAGTTCATACGCTTATAAACTAATTACACTAATGGTTTTAGGGATGAGGAATACTATATGTATAGGGAGTGTACGCTCATTTTCGTGGCGGGGGAGTGGAAAACCATTTTGGAAAATCCACCCTCAGTACACCCGACCATGATTCCAACCTTGATCTCCCCTTCATCGGCAGTCTAGTCTACTGTGAGAGCATCGCCTTAGACCATACGGCCACCGAAGCGGCTCTCTACAAAATTATCTTCCCACAATATATCAACTGTATACATGGTTAGCTTTTCCAGGACACATTTAAAAGATATATCAAAATTTCATAAGCTTTCCTTTAAAATATTGTTATGAACTTAGTTAATACCACCACGAAATGAACAGGCTTAGGTTGCTATCTTTACTCTTTTACAAAAAAAGTTGGAGTTTAAATTTAAATTTAACATCGCGTCTTACTACCCGTTCGGGCTATACGCTTAAGTACTAATTACGCTAATGGGTTAGGAATTGGGAAGGTTGAATTTAGAGGAAGTGAACCCACATTTGAATGGAGGTAAAGTGGAAAATCATTTAGTAAAAAGCACCCCAGTTCACCTGACCGAGATTCAAACCTCGATCTCCCAATCCTCGGCAGTCGAGCTCAACACGAAACTAGCGCATTAGTAAACTACACCACCGAGGCGAGTAAGTTGGAGTTAAATCTTCCTTTTTTTTTATAACCGAAATGGAGAAATCGCAGACAAAAAGGTCAGTCTCAACTTGTCTGATTTACCGATAGTGGAGAAATCGAGGCTTGAATCCCGACTAGGTGTACTATGTACTGAAGTGGCCTTTCCGGATTCTTTTTCCTCCCCCCTCCTCCTCGCACACAAATGCAGGTAGCTTACATTTCCTCTCACAAATATACCTTCCCGATCCTTATTAACCTTTTACACCCAATATCTCCTCTGAGGTAACCGGACCCGTGGTTTAACGGTCGGTGCACCTGGCTACGAGCCTAGGCGTCTTGCTTTCGATTCCCAACTGGTACCTTGAGTATTTTTTCTCGAAAGGATATCACACCAATGGTCACTAGGGTCGGGTTAGTTAGGTTTAAGTGTGTCCACTAGTTACACACCCTCATACTCACTATCACCATCTCGTCTCAACCGGACATGGAAAGGGCCTCCACGGAGAGGATCTTCTATTAGTACATTCGGTCGTCCCCTGGACGACGGTACATTGACACTGGCTAATCTTTCCGCAAACTAGCCTACCAATGATGTAGCCTAGACGCGCAATATTATTATTTCTATCTTTGAGGTAACTTAAGGTCATTCGGACAGCAAGCTTCTCCTAGAATGAATAGGCTATAACATTTTGACAGGGAATTTGTAACATGGTTGATGGGGTGGTGTTGTGTTGTAAAGGGGGGGATGGGCATTTGGAGTGGGAAAGTAAGCCGGGATTGCCAGCTCTTTGTTCCTAACAGTGTTGTCATAGCACTACCTCTTTGTTCCTAACAGTGTTGTCATAGCACTACCTCTTTGTTCCTAACAGTGTTGTCATAGCACTACCTCTTTGTTCCTAACAGTGTTGTCATAGCACTACCTCTTTGTTCCTAACAGTGTTGTCATAGCACTACCTCTTTGTTCCTAACAGTGTTGTCATAGCACTACCTCTTTGTTCCTAACAGTGTTGTCATAGCACTACCTCTTT
>CABFWB010003515.1:27315-47358 GCA_902151455.1 Timema bartmani | reverse complement strand
TGTGTGTGTGTGTGTGTGTGTGGTGCAACTGCTGTTGCAACCAGAGAGATCCGTTCCAAGCGATTACGCCGTGTGTTCGAATCCACTTGACGAAAGATGGATGACCATGATCAATTATGAAATTGCAAATGGTAGGAGTTGCGACGTCCACTTAGCTTATAGGCTGTTAATCACTGATATCGATTATCTTGTCGAAATGTATTTGGTATGAGGGGTAAAAGGTGGGGGAGAAGGGTAATTGATTATTTTATAAAGCTTCAAATAGAGTTTTGAAATTCTAATAAAAATAATAACAGTAGTAATATAAAAATCATTTTGATATTCTCATAAAAGACCCAGCATGATTATAAATAAAAAGTGATGGTTTGAATACCACAGTAAATCAGATAGATTTTTAAACAACATGAAATAATCGATATTATAAATATTAAACTAGGCTCGGATATGAAGCTCTATACTGTTACCAAATCAACCGTTTTAAATATTTAAACGGATCGGGTACTCTTTGATTGGACATAGGCTTATGTATCGAGTCTTTATCTAATAAGGCTTCTTTAGATAGTCTTATATTTTAAAATCACATCTAAAAAATCATTTTATATATTCTTTTCTTAATAAGTTAATAATTACCCACTTCAATGGCCGCGTGGTCAAACACGCTACTCTTGCAGTAGATTATATTACCAATGACGGGGAGATCTTGGTTCGAATCTTGGTCGTGTTTACTGAGGGTAGTTTTTCAAAATGGATTTCCACTCTCTCTCCCCACAAAGGCGGGTACACTTCCTCTTAATATAACCTTACTAATCCCTAAAATCACTAGCGTAATTACTATATAAGAGTATAACCCGAATGGGTAGTCAGACGTGGTGCTAAGAAAAAATTAATAATGCATGTGTTATATAGACTTGGTCACTTTATAATTTAAATAGGTTTTTTCATTGAATCAGCTTGAGTGAATGGTAAGCAATATTATTAAGTTATTTTTTTAAATAAAAATGACACCTGGACACGAGAGTTGAACCCAAGACCTTTGGCTAGTACGCCAATGCTCTAACCCCTAAGGTATCCAGGAGTCGTCCTGGCCCAGCGCACATACAAGTAAGAAACAGACTCTCAACCTTACGGGAGTTTCGCTGCGCTCCTTTTGCCGGTTTGAGTCCATCAACACTGGGCTTTGCTAGTGTCACTGCTGGGTTATGATAGGACTAACAGCAGCGATCCTAGTGTTGAAGGACTCAAGCTTCCAAAAGGAGTGCAACCATTTTAGTCCTGGGTACTCATATTTAAAGGAGATTTTGTGATTGACGTACGGACGATGACTTCATGATATCTTAGGGGTAAGAGCATTGGAGTTTTAATCCAAAGGTCCTGGGATCGATTCCTGTGTCCAGGTGTAAGTTTTCAATTTATAAAATATGATACGTAAATGCAGCTTTAACCGTACTTAACAACTATGATAGATTGGCTATTTAATCCGAAATTATTAAATACATAGTTTTTTCAAAAAGTCCTACCAGTAGGCCTATTTATACAAATAACAAACCCTAATGTGTGGTTGCTGTCAATCTCATGTTATATTAGATTGTCGGTGATGAGACGATCGGGGTTCAAACTCTCGTCAGGTGGTTTTGAAGGTGGTTTTTCCTAAATGATTTCCCACTCTCCCTACATAAAAATGTGGGTCAATTACCTCTAAAATCATACCTTCTTTATATTTATTAAATTAGCATGATTAATATATGTGTATAACCCGAATGGGTAGTAAGACGCTGTGGAGAAAAATGTAGGCCTACTTGTACAAAAAATTAGGTTTTGAAAACGTTTATTATTTTAGGCTATTTTATATATAAAGTCCCTTCCTCATCTTACTAGCCGTCCATCCCAATGTAAAGAGAATAGAAGGTAGTGCCAGATGCAGAAAGACATCTGAATGATACAAAGATTTGTGGAAGAGAAAATAAGTTGTTAAACATCAGGTAACACATTAAAACTTTAAATAATAACTAAAGCTTCCAATTAACACCATTATTCTACTTATTTAAAATTAAATGTATGTGTGACTGCTTTACTATTAAAATATAAATGCTGTGTACTGGGAGACATAAGCTATGACATAATCAAATTCCTCCGAGTGGCGCTACTTTTCTATTATCTTTACATTGGTCCAGCCTATCTACAAACACTTATACTAATGGGGTAGAAATGAGGAAGGTAAATTACTATAGGAAATAACCCGGCAAATTAGTGGAGGGTTATTGGGAAAACACACCCGGCTCAACTTTGGACTCAGATACTTCTGTTACACCCAAAACAGACAAAACTACACTTAATTGGTGGACTGAGAAACTTAAAAACAAATATGTTTACAGGTTAACGTTTTCTTGCTGTGGGCATTAGTTTGTGCCATTATTGTCGACTAGCTAAAACGTTATAAAGTGACCACAAGCTAAGAAATGGATACGTTTATTATACCACCGAAACCTGTAGAAAAAAAACCCCAATGCTACCAGAAATAATCAAAACTCTTTCAATATATACCCACTTACTTTATGACCTTAGTAACTCAAATGTTAATTGCCGCACTTACAAAACTAGGCTAGTTGAGCTAGTTCTACCCAGTCCACCTCATTACACAATATCTCTATCCTGAACTTGTTCTATCCAGTCCATCTCATTACACCCTATCTCTTTCAGGTACACTCTAATGTTATCCTCCCATATTAGTCTAGGTCTTACAAATGGTCTCTTCCCACTGGGTTTGCCAGTAAATACACTAAACGCGGTTCTAGATTCTTTCATTCACGTTGGATGTCCTGCCCAGCCTAATCTACGAGACTTGATTAACCTAACAGTGTATTGTGATAAGTACAGGGTATGCAACTCATTATTATATAATCTCCTCCCCTCCTCAGTATCCTCATCTTTTTATGGACCTAAGCTCATCCTAAGTATCAGGTTTGCGAACAATCTAAACTTTTTTCGTCGTGTAATGTAAGATACCACTCTCCGCACACACATAGAGAACCACCGGTAAAATTATTGTTTTGTATATTCTGAGTTTTACATTCCTTGATAGCAGGCAGGTTGTCAGCAACTTAAGGCGAAGGTCTTAAAGCGAAAATTCAGGATGAACCTGCATTGATGGGCACAGATAATAAATGCCAGGTTAATCTGGTTTGGTTTGTCAATCACGAAGAGTTTAAGGATCGAATCTCTTTTAGGTGTACTAAGAAAGTTGTTTCTTAAATGGTTTTACGCTCTATCTCTTTCTCTCTCACTCTTCACCAAAATGCGGGTAAAATTCCCTTCAAAATTTACCTTCTTCATCACTATTCCATTATTGTAATAATCTGCATATAGTTTATACGGATAGTGAGATAACATCAAAAAACGAAGTTACTAACGATTGGGATTGGTTTGCGAAAGACGTAGCTAGTCTGTATATATTGTAAACCCCCCTTTGATTTGATAGGTTCTCAACACTATAAATAAAAAGTAGGTTGATTACAAGAGAGTTTTTTTTTTATTCATAAACATACAACTCGTAGAAAAATGAGAGTGAGACATACTAAGAGTAGTCGAGTGAAAAGTCAACAAGGACTGATAGAAATAATAAATGATGGGGCAAGACCCCAAGACTTTGAGAGAAAACAGTAAGACAATAATAAATAAATATATATAAAATTGACCCAGCGCAGAAGGTGACTAACCTAACTAGAAAAGTTAAATAAAGACAAATAGTAAAGGTGTACACAACTCATCGATGCCGATACAAAATCGACATGAGTACGCTGAATAATTATTAACTGCCATTACAAGGCGCAAAAGAGAAAAATTAACAAACAATAAATGACTTAGATCAACCTAATCAGTTTTAACAGACACCATTTAAATCAGACCAATCTAACTATTAACTTGGCCGAAGCGCTAAGCGCGTGGGCTCGCGGCCCCAGAGTTGAACAACCAGCTCAGTTATTACAACAGACTAAACCCTTAAAACTTTGACAAGCGAACCAAACATTTCAATAAGTTTAACTTTAAATAAGATAACTAGCGCCCCAAGATGGCGGCGTAATAAACCCCAAACCCGTCCGTGAGGCGGACAAGGCGGGTCTGCAAAAAGAAACAGAGTTTAAACATCGAATAATCCATAATGGCTGACAGGCAAATCCTGCCGTCTCTAATGAATTTAATTCTTAGTTACGTTTAAATAAATACAGCCGAAACATATAAATTTAGAACATGAAGAGCCAAACATAATTTAGAAACGACGAAAAATAAACTAAGTCTAAAGCTAAGACAAAGTGCCTCACCTAATTGAGCGCAGAGAAATGAGTGACATCACTACACAGTCCAGCCGTTATATACAACACAAAGTCTGTCACGTGTTCACATACGGCGGGAAACACAGTTGGGACAGGGGGAAGGGGCGTGCACATGTTTCGAGAACAGTCTCAATTAGCCGCGTAATTATTCAAATCACGCGCCGGTGGATAGGTCTTATTTCACCAGAACACAATCGTTGGCGCATATGGATCTGCGCATCTCGATGTTCACATGTTCGAGCCTAGCTCGGAGTTGTATCTCGAGCCACGGACGGTCAGTTGGATACTTGATGTGTCGCGGAGTGCGCGTGGATTCGGAGTCGTGATGCAGACCAGTCAAAAGGGACCAGAATAGGTGAGCCACGCAGTCTTTCTTAGTTTCATGTCTGTGACAACGTCACAATATGAATTATGAAGTATATCTCAAAATGAACGTTAGTTTGGTATGGTTTAGGGCGAACACTATTAGTACAGAAACAGAAATGAGAATATTTTACAAGTTTAACAAATCAGTTTATTGATATAGAAACATGTCATTAGGAAGTACATAGATTTACAGACTGTTATAAACTATACAAACCATCCTTTGATTAGCCATAAGAATATGAAAGGATACAATAATATAAATATGTAGCTCGACAAAGGATCATTAGGTGTGAAACATCTAAGAACATCCTATTACCCACACTTATTGGTAATAGGTGTTATTATGAAAGTTAGTAACTCATAAAAGCAGGGCAGGCATATACTGATTTATCATATGTAATAAAGGCAGCGGCTCCACGGTACTATAACTTAGTGGTGGCAATCAAATCAGTATACATACATACTAATCATTATTATTTAACACTAGTCAACTGACTAAGACTGGCAGCAGCTGCTCTCAACAAAGCATACAAAAAACTAAGCTACACAACATTAGTCCTACTTTAAGGAGCTATGAGGGAGGTAATTAGCAAGAGCTAATTGGCGTTAGTTAACTCCATTGAGAGTTAAAACAGTTTGGCGTTATAACCTCCTAGAAAAACTTCAGTATTACAATCAGTACTAGGTGAACTACTAGGGAAACTAGATACTACTAATACTATGGCCGGACTCTTCCTAATTAGTACTTCCTGAGCAATCAATAATATCTTTAATCTGTTAACCTACTAATGGTACATCACTATCCATAATAGTGATAAGTATTACTAACATTAAAGGCTCCATAAGAGGACCGATCGCAATAGACATAACACCGCTGGCCACTACTATGGACTAGTAGCACTTCCACAGGCTGCACACCGCAAGCTGGTACACAGTTAGACTCATCAGAGACAAGTGTCAGTTACTGACCCAACTAGGTCGTGAAACATAGCAATATATAAACTGGTCTCGTCCAATACTAAATTATATTCTTTAAACTAGCCGCAGCACGGTCATATAGTCTGAGGAGATTAACCATGACCTTAATATTTGCGACTAAGCCTGATAGACATAGAAAGGTAGTACATATAGCTATAAACTATGCCATATGGGCATAGGGAAATGAGTCAGTAATACTTACATACAAAAACTATGTCATAAAGACATTGAACAAACTAGAGCTCAGCGCTCAACAATATAAACTATGCCTGAAGAGCGTAGGGAAATGAGTCAGAAATACTGACATACAAAAACTATATGGTATTCCTCAATACTTATAATATCCGCCGTAGCTAGCTCTGCGGCGAGGAGGTGACTCAGACGCCTCAAACAACGTGGCCTTCTGTACTACTTCCTGGTTGAAGCTTGTGAAGATCTTCCCGCAGTTCCTCCATCAATTGATAACAATAGAATAGGTAGACGTGAACGGAGGACAAACCCATTTATACCAGCGGGACTAATAAAATTTGGCAATGTAAGTAAGGGGAGGGGGGGGGGATTAATTAGAGATTACGCTAGCCGACAACTAGCGCTAGTTAATGCCTGGTGGTATGCTCTGGACTGATTCCTTTCTCATTTACTCGTCGACTGGCTCAGGTGTTAGAAGAGTGGATCGTGTTGGTCTTCCAAGTCAAGTTGCCTCGTTCGCTGGGGTAACTTTTGCTGAGAACTGGGCGTCTCCCACTTGTGATGTCACAGTGAGTCTATATCTGCCACACATTATTAGAACTTATTAGATCTGTTGGTAACAGTATTGACCTTTTATAGAGTTTCATTGTGTTAACGTGTTAAAAGTTAATCAACACGTTACAGTTTGGTCCATAGGGTTATTAAAAATGCTTTAAATAGTAGAAATAATACATCTAGAAATATGGCCGCTCGTTTATTCGCTATGTATCACTAAGGCTTTGATTAGTAGAAATGAAATATCCATCAAGATGGCCGCATAGTTAGGTGCGATTTATTGAAAATGCTGTGATTAGTAGAAATGAAATATCTGACAAGACGGTCACTAGTTTGGTCCTCATGTTTCCAGAAGAGTGTTATTTGAAGATATGAAATATCTGTCAAGATGGCCGCATGGCTGGGACCCATTTATCGAGAAGGCTGTGATTAGCATGAGAAGGTACTCGGCTCACGCCACTGGGACGGGTAGTCGACGAGCGCTTCCTTCACGGGCCATTACCGTCCCACAATGGAAATGAGCTTCTACTTCCCCTCCCCCACTTGGATCTAGTAATGGGGCTAACTTCCTCCCCTCAACAAGTACATACACATTAGTCGTTACACGCAGATTCCTGTAAGCATACGCTAGAGAGAGCGATGCCGTACTCAATGAGAGGGAGGTCGTCCATTTAAATTCCAAAACACACCGCTCCTGGCTGTAATACGTTCAACACAGGAGAAAGATAGGAACCAAAATTATTTCAGAACTTTGTCATTCACATACGAACCTTAAATAATTATTATATCTTTATCACTGTCTTGGGAAACATAACTATTAATGTAGATAAACCTATACCACTATTTTACGAATCCTAACCTCAAATATGAATCTTTCTCTTACCTTAGAATACCGGAAATTTAATTCTAGTTTGAATCTTGGAATAAATTCTCAAAAATATGGTGAACTATGAATAAAACAAACTGATATAAAGTAGAAATACTAACTAAATGTTACCTTTTTTTGTTACAACTATACTATTTATACATTCAGATTAGTGATATATTAATGGTCTGGGGTTTGGTTGTTAAGTTTTTCTAATACTTATGTTGGTGCTGAACTATCAACACGCTGTATTATTTTTAAAACAAATTCTAACTAAAATGTTTTTGGGGAAAAAAAAATGTTGATGTTTTTCGAATCTCAAATCCAATATTTTCTCGAGTATTCGAATCTCGAGTAGATCCTTGAGATTTTAAGATGTTCGAAGGTTTGAGTATTCAAGGATTCCATCCCTAATTATTATAAACAATTATGTTTTCCTCAGAAAAACGTGGTGTAGTGCACTATGTGCTTCCTCGCCAAGGGTTGTCAGACGTCCTTTGTGTGTGTTTTTTACAGTATGTCTTAGTATCTGTTCGGGTTGTACGCATACATTAATTACGATGGTAAGATAGAGGGGAGAAAGGTAGAATTTTAGAGGAAATTTACTCGCATTTGCATGGAGTGAAAGTGGGAGAAACCAATTAGTAAAAACAAGCCTTTGTACACCCTACCGGGATTCTAACCCCGATATCTCCATCATCAACAATCCAGTCTAACATGAAGGTGAGTCATCAGACCATGTGACCATCAATGCGCGTCAGATGAAATCGAATGTTCAACGCCGCTAACAAATGTTCTGCCCTACATCGGTGAGCATGCGGACTAAACGTCAAACTCTTCTAATTTGGTTTTTTAGTGACCATAGGGTTGGAGTTCAAATTCTGTCCCATCCGCTAATGAGGTGGAGAAGGTAGAAAGTAGGGTACCCGTATTTGCGTGGAGGAGGGTTGGGAAATTATTTAGAAATAAAACACACTCAGTACATACGGCTGGTAATCGAATCCTGACCTCCTTGTCACTGGCAAACTATACTAGATGATCTTGACGTTTCATCCGTTTTCCTACCTATGGGAATGATATTGTTTTATATATTTGGAAAGATACATAATGAGAAGAGATATTCCCAGTGTTCTATTATAATATAAAGGACAAGTACTGAGTTTAGAAGGGTAGAAATATTAAATGAAGAAAGAAGAGTCAAGAGATAGAAAGAGCAAACACCCTAATGAATTCCTGATGAACATTACAAAAAAAAGGGGGAAGGGGGAGTGGAAAAGCAGAGTAAAAACGCGAAAGTTAGTTGGTGGTTTCACCCCCTACGAACCAGGCGAGAATTTGAAGCGCTGTAATGTCTTGGTAAGGACAAGGATAGTTAATGCCACCCTCCAACCCTCTTTTTGGTAACCCGCCGCACCCCTATACAGCAAACCCACTCACCCCCTTGCTTGTTAAACATTGAAATATACGTGCTACTTCCTTTGCAGTTCAGTTTTAAGAGCCGTACCTTACTACTGGTACACGGTGCATGTGAACGGGTTGGACGGGGTGGTTTTATGTTTATATCTGTCTGTAACACTACGACGGAGTACACCCTGATTAACATCGAGGGTATAATATGGTCCAATGACAGGCGAGAGTTCAGTGTTCGTTCTAGCATTCAAACTCGTGAACTTACAAACCTTATAGCAACGCTTTTAGTCCACCTTAACGACGTTGCCTATTTAGAGATTTTGGAGCTATTTTGCGAAGCGATTTTGACGCACCGAAGCAGTCTAAGAACTATCACACTTAGACACCAATTTAAGATATAGAAAGAGAAGGAGAATAAATAAACGTTTCACCCTGCGAGGCTTCTTGTTTATCTACTGATAATATTTCCCCTCTTCTTCTGACGAGTTTACACAGTCACTATACTAGTTGCGTCTTGAAAACATAGACTTTATTTTTAAAATTACATTTTTCTTGTTTCCAATTCTAGACAATTCTAGATATACATAAGATACCACGGACTTTTTTAGTCTACATCCTGGCAGGAAGACTCCTACAGGCCATTTTCTTGACCAAGACAAATAACTCAAGTTCTAGATAATTTATGATAAATATATATTTTTTTAAACTACTTGAAGATAAAATAATAATTTCGTGACACTGTATGACTAGCTTTAAAATTATTTAAGAATTTAATTTTCTTGTTTCAGCGTTATAAATTTAAGCCTCACTGAATAAAACGTAAATTCACTAACATGGTAAATTCTATCTTGACATGCCGTTACGTCACAGGTAGACAAAGTCCTTAATCCAAAGGAAAGAGAAAATGAATCATCAAATCGAGACTTCGTAATGTGTTTGTGAAATGTTAGTGTTTGCACTATAGCTTAGTCCAGCTCTTAAAATAAACGTATAGAAGCATTTTATTTGGTTTTAGGGCCAAACTTGGCTTTTATTTAAGAAGTTAGTAGAGATTTTAATGAAAATTAATTTTGAATAATATTTTTTCAGGAGAATCTTTCTTTTTTACATAGTAACCAAACAAGGCAAAGTTTTTCATGAACTCATCAAACATTTTCTAATTAATGTATGTTTTTATGTCCGGGACTTGGAACCACCTGATGATTTTCAAGGGAAACGTCGTTTTGTATAGTTGTGTGATAAAGATTCCCCAAAATATATACTAGTGGGGTAGAGACGAGGAAGGGAGAATTAATGGGAAACGTTACCGCATTTGCGTAGAGTAATATTGGGAGATAATTTAGAAAAATTCACCTTCAGTACCTTAGGCTGAGATTTTGAACATCGGATTATTCCTGTCATCGACAAACCAGACCAAAATGAGCCTAATATTTAGTCCCCTTTCCCCACAAATTCGGGTTTTATGTTATTAATTTTCCCATTCGACACTCGAGTTACCAACTACTTAATCCAATGGGAAGACTAGGTTAGATGAAATGAACCCTGACTTGCATAGAGAAAAGATGTCAGAACCACAGTGATAAATCACACGTGGGAGTTAAAAAAAATCAATTCATTGACCCTGGATTATAACCCCAACCTCTCCATCGAATGTTTTGATTAGAATTGTCTATTTACAAATTTTGGACCAAAATATTTATATAGATTCTCCCCTTTGTTATCTTTTAAACACTAACGTTTGGATGTATAGAAATAAACACTATGGTAACTTAAAAATTAAATATAGTTCAATCAACTGAATGTTAAAAATCATTTAAAAAAATATGATCTTGGACTTTAGAAAGACTATCTAGACATACTGTAAGAAGCATGAACTTAGACTCCTAGGAAGATGGAAAGGAAATACTTGGAGAGCTTTGAAATGTGGTGCTGGAGAGGAGCTGAGAAGATCAGGTGGACAGACAAGTTGACAAATGAATAAGTCCTAAGAAGAATAGGTGAAAATAGAATTACTTTGGATGTGATTCTTCGGTGCAAAGCAAACTGGATTTGACACGTCCATAAGAGGAGCTGACTTCTGCATGACGTCATAGAAGGAAAGTTTGAGGGAAAGAGGAGCTTAGGAAGAAGGAGGATTCAAATATTAGATGACTTAAATGCAATAAGAAAATTCTGGGAGGTCAAGGAGGAGGCAAAGGGCAGGGGCGCATTGATGGTCTAAGTTCACTGACAAAAGGAATGGACCTGCCGTAAGACAGAACACATAGTAATAGTAATAATAATAATATAGACTTTTACTAAACGACAAACCTGAAGACAACGAAATGTGATCAAAATATGATGTTTAATTAGCATCCACCTGAAACTACTCTCCCGAATTTTGATTTCAACATAACCCCATTTCATTTCCCCTCTTATTTTTTATTATCTCCTCTTTTCACCTTCACTGATATTCCCCCCTCCACCCCCCACCCCCGCACTCCTCATTTCATTGATTCAAACCTCATTAACAGTCCATGATTGTCAAGTAATCTTTTACAGAGGCGGGTGACGTTAGTCATCTTAATGAGCGCGAAGCAGATTCCTTCAAATCTCGATAATTTGACGTCATAATTACTTGCGTTGCCGGTGCTGCGACGGAGTGTGATTACGGAACTAACTCCCTCTTTCTCTCTCTCTCTCTCTCTCTTTTTCCCGCCGGCCGAACGACTCACTGACTTGACTTACTGAATAGTTGAGTGACAGTAATAATTTCCGAAAGACGCGACACGGAAAAGGGAATGGAGGTCTGTCTTGTCACTTTTGATGAAGACGATGTCTCTCCCCTCTCCTGGGTATGGTAAGGGGCGGTTGGAAGGGAGGGATGAATAGTATGTGCCCTGAATAAAGGTTGATGCTTTCACGAATAGATTGTTTTGTAATGTGATTATAGCGTTCGTGTTGATATTGTTTTTTTAACCACGTCTTACTATATATTCACGACAGGTACTTTCTTGGAGGGAGAGTGTAAACCCATTTAGTAAAAAGCAGCCTTAGTACACCCACCCGGGATTCGAAACCCCATCTTCATATCACCATAGTTCCATTCTATCGCAAGAGACATGCCTAAAGCTGTATCTCTACTGGAGCAGCATAGAACAACTTTTGTGTTGCACAATGTTGCAAGATGTATCACATTCGAAAATTACTTAATCAACTTCATTCTACCAACTGTCCACACTGGAAGAACGTTGTTGCCTCATGTTGGTGTTTGTTTTATAGCTTATAATTCAAACTAGATGCAACACTGTGTCCATACTGAAGAAACAGTTGATATTTTGTGCCAACGTATGGGACGAAGAGATGTTTTAGTGGCGGCCCTGAACTTATATTTCATGTATTTGGGATTCAAAAGACAGAGATGTTGTTTGTAATCTTATTTAATTGAATTCAATTATCTGAACTCCATTTAAAATCCATGGCGATGGACTAATTACTAGTGCAATATTTTTAACTACACCACGTAGGCTACTACGTATAAGTTTCAACTGAAACAAACTGTCCAAATGAATAGAAGAAATAATTTATCTATGCGATTGAATGTTGGTCTTTGTCTCATATTTTCTTTGGAACGGATATTTGTAACAAACATCAACTTGTTTTTATTGCGACATCAACATGATAGACACAGAGCAACTTACATCAACAAACGTTAACAGTTCATTTGCAACCATGTTGCTGTTGCTATAAGTTGCTCTATGTTTCTTAAGTGAAGAGTCAGCTTTAGAATAGGCAGGTCAAACTTATGACCAGATCCATGGTTTTGTGCGACCCACTGACCTTTTTGACGAAAAAAAAATGCAATGAGACCCTAATCTTATTTTTATAAACGTTTTAGAAATAAAAAATTTGTGAACATGACTTTTGAAAAATTGAGCATTATTTTGGGAAATTTAGCAAGCGAGATTAGTGTACCGAATTTTTACTATTAACTCATTATAGATCGATTCCCAATAGTTACCTGGTTCGGTGGCCGCATGGTTGAAGGTGTCACTCTCATATTATATTAGAGTGCCGATGACAGGGGATCGGGTTTGATTCGAACCCTAGTCGAGTGTACTGAGGGTGGGTTTTCCAAAATGGTTTTCCACTCTCCCCGTAAATGCAGGCACACTTCCTCTAAAAATCTACCTTCTTCATCCCTAATTCATTAGCGTAATTAGTATATGTGCGTATAACGTCAACAACTAGTGTGATGTGGTGCTAAGAAAAAGAATCCCAATGGTTGTTCAAAATGTGTACTGAATATGAGCAATATTTGGCAGCACATAAGGCTGTTTACACACCAACGAGTCCCGAGTCGAGTCTCATGGAGTCGAGTCTAATCTGACTCTAGAGTCAAGGCCTTTCACACTAATGAGTCGAGTCATTGAGTCCACTAGTTTGATCAAAGAGCTCGCGCAAGATGGATGCAGTCCTAGCGGTTTCTATAAATACAATTGTATGGAGGCGCCGGCGTAGACGCCTAAAAAGACGTCGCTTAGTGTGAATGTACCCACTTCATGTGAAACGATGAACCTTTGGTAGTTTTCCACATTTGTTTCCAAATAGTGGAAACTGCATTTCTATCACGATGTTCGGGATGGGACGGGTTATAAATCGAAGGATTCTCTTGAACGGGAACAATGAGGTATTCAGTGTTCAGCCTTGGAAAGCTCGTGGAAAGTGGACTGACGAAATCTGTAATCTGCCACATCATGGACTCTTGACTCGCCTAGACTCGGTTAGACTTGGGGTGATTCGACTCGCCGGTGTGTAAAGTATTGGTCATCCATCGTGCTATCAAATACAATATGTACTTGTCTCAATTGGTGACAATCGGGACTCGTTGGTGTGAAACCAGCCTAAGTGTGTGAATAAGTTGTTTTCTCTTATGAAAAGGAGGAACAAACACCAGAAACATCACAGCTAATGGACACGCTTTTATCATCAATTATTATTAATGTGACGTCATAAACAATATTTAAACAAGAAATGCAAATAAATGGTTTCGTATTTCTCTGTAAGAATAAAAGATGTCTTAACATTGATTATTGTATAATAATAATATTTTTAATAGCAAGAATTTTAAAATCGATTATTTTTTATTAATATGCCAGAGGTGAAGGAAGGGTTTGGTAATTAGATAAATTGGCGCCGGGACCGGGGTTTGAACCCCGGACCCCAAACACAAAAGTGTGACACCTTACCCATAGATCACCATGTCCCCAGATTAGAAAGGTAGGTATAGTTCTAGAAAATGTACCCGTATTTGCGTGAAGGGAGTGTGGAAAACGATTTAATAAACGCAACCACAGGGTAACAAACTGGGATTATAACCACTTAACTCTTATTCATCGTTAAACTAGATCAGATGAGCTCAACTCCTTAGCATGAATGCTCACCGATGTGGATAGCGTTCTTTTTTTTTTTAAACACTAAAACTTTACGTTTCATTTTGGTGTCGCGTGCTAGTGAAATACATTTTTTCAATATCATTAGTACATTTAACGGATTAATCTAATGGGTAGATAAAAGAAATGTTGTTTAGAGGAAGTGCACCCACAATAGCATGGGGAGGGAATGCGATGAATAGCATTTGGGAAAAACCACTCTAAGTGTACCCGGATGAAATTCAATCCTTTACTTACCCGGCGCTAGTAGTTCAGTATATTGCGAAGCTGATGCTTTAAACCGTGTGATCATTGGTGTGGGTATCCAAATCTTGGAAGATCTATTATTTTTAGCAACATATTCAACCCAATCGCTTTTTAAATCTAGAGAACAGCGTTTTTCAATAGCTCTATCTCGGGAGTTTGAGGGACGTTCTGAAAGAAGCAAAAAATAATTTAGGGATAGGCCTACGTAAAAATAAATCTTTCTTAAATCCAGGATCAACATTATTATTTTTTAAATAACACATTGATTAGAATTTTAGCTACTGAACTTTTGAATACAATCTTAGTACTCGTTTTTTAAAATACAAAAAATTTCCATAAGAAACTGATGGTGTGCCTTGACAATTTTAACGTCTTGTTCAGTTTACTGTGAGTTTAAAAAATATGAAAATTGCTCCTAAAGTAAATTAGCCTACCATAATATTATATTTTGGTTATTTTTCGTTTTGTTTTTAATTTGAACACTCAATGCAAAACTTGTTAACGACTTAATCTAAGGGCCAGGTACTAGTAATATTGTTTGTAGGAAATACACTTTGCCTTAGCATGGAGAGAGAATTTGAAAACAATAATTTTCAAGCTAATTTAATCCAGTTTACTGGTAATAAGGAGTTGGTGGGCTCGAATCAAGACTGGATGTACAGAGGGTGGTTTTTATTAAATGGTTTCCTGGTCTTCTTTCGCGCAAATGTAGGTAAATTTCCTCTAAATTTCCTTTTTTAATCCCTACCACATTAGCGTAATTCATATATTTGAGTCTATAATGGGTAGTGAGAGTTGTTGAGAACAAAAAAATTGTGCTAATCAATGTTTGTAAATCTACGCACAGTCATAATTCGAACCCAGACATTCTCGTCAGCATTAACTAAAATAAATTTGAATCTGACGCCTTTGACTACTTGGTCACCAATGACGGGATAGTAATTATCGATTGATGGGCATTTAACACAACCATAGAGCCCTATTTACAGTGGGACCAGAATAATTCGTACCCCAAATATTTTCGGAACTACGTGAATAATAAATCTTTGACTCCCCCAGAAATTCAAACTAAGGATCCTCAGACGGTGGTCACACGGTCTAAAGCACTACTCTCACCATATACTGTATTGCAGGCTACGGGATGGTCAGGGCTCGAATCCCATCTGGGTGTACTGAGGGTGGTTTTTGTTAAGTTTTCTCCCTCACCCTCAAAGTAAGTGGGGGTGTATTTTATTTTAACTATACCTTACTCACTCCTACCCCTGAAAGCGAGGATGGACCCGCTTTGGTGGACACGTGGATTAATTGGTAGACTCATCTAGCTTGGCTTGCCGTTGACAGGGATATCCGGGTTAAAATCCTGGCCTGATGTGTTGAGGGTGTTCTTTGTTAAATGGTGTATCACTATACCTCCTTGCAAATGCTGGTACATTTCTTCTGAACGCTGCCTTCCTCGTCCCTATGCAAAGTGCTGATTGCCCGCTAGCATGTACACTCAAAATACCTTATATATATATATATATATATATGATTATCATTATTAATGCAAGAACTAATAAATCCTAATAATGCGTGGCAGATATAAACTCACGGTGAAATCGTGTTGCTGAAAACGCCCAAACTTGAGGAAAGTGCCCCAGCTGACTGTTCCTGGAGGTTCAACACAAGGACTTCTTATACGTTGGCCCGAGGTTGATGTAATGACGAGTGGCTGCCTTGTGTTGGGCTTAGCGGCCGTCTCCTAGCGCTAGTTGTCTTTCTTCTTAATTCTGGAAACTCATCCCCCCTTTTTCCCGTAATACGTCAATGCATCTTGTATAAAACAGCCATCCCTCGCTTCACATTTTGTATTCTATTGTAACGATTCATTGGAGGAATTGCCTAGAAGTGAACCAAAGACCAGTGGACTAAGCAAGCAGTGATCACGATGTTTGAGGCATCGGTCTCACCTCCTCGCCGCAGATGAAGTAAAGTCTGTGACTATGAGTATTTAATCTAGTAAACTTAGATAGGGTCTTCGTGATTGTTTTTCTATGTCCATAAGACATAGTTTTGTTTGTCAGAGTTCTGACTTGTTTTTATATGCCCATAAGGCGTAGTTTTGAATGTTAGAGTTTAGCTCTATTTTCTTATGTCCATAAGACATAGTTTTGTATGTCAGAGTTCTGACTTGTTTTTCTATGCCCATAAGACATAGTTTTGAATGTTAGAGTCTTTGTTCTATTTTTCTATGTCCATAAGACATAGCTTTGTATGTAAGAGTTTCTGACTTGTTTTTCTATGTCTCTAAGACGTGGTCTTAAATACCTGGGCAATAACCAGACGCCCTATTCTGTATGACCATGTTCGGGCTAGTTTAAATCTTTATATCCAATATTGGTGGAAATCAGGTTATCTAGAGCTTTGTTCCATGGCCTAGTTGGATCTTTGACTGATACCAGTCTCTAATCTTTCTATTGGTGTGCCTTCCTACGGTAGTCAACTTGTGGGTATGCTACCAGTGCAGAGTAGTGGTCCGTGGGGTATTATTTACTCTGTCCAGACACCGTTTGAATTAGTTAATGTTTAACTGTTTGCTGGTGTTATAGTCTGTGTTCAGACTTGTGTGGATATTTAAAAATGCTATTGAAAGACCAGGCAGTACTAATGAGGAATAGACCGGCCATAGTATCTTTACAGCCTAGATTCCTGGTAGCTTGCCATTAACTATTTGTAAACCTATAGTTCCTCTTCCAGGAACTTAACCTTTGTATCTCTTAACTCATGCTAGCTAGATCATTTAACTACCAACTTTGTAACTCTTTAAACTAGGACTTTCTAGAATTAAGTATTATTAACTATTATTCTTTTAGATGATAATTAGGTTAAAGTCTAGTAGCCACAAGGCAGGACTAGTGTTATGTATTTTTACTTAACCTTAAGTTGATAATTGCTTCCAATTTAAATTGCCGTTGTGTTGAGGCAGACGCACCTTCGTAGTAGAATGTGTGTTAGTTCTACTTTAACGAGTTACACCCTTTCATAATATAGACACAACCATACTTATGTTGATTACAGGTACGACCAAGGTATTTCACACCTAACATCCCTATTGGGATAACCATGTCTAAAGTAACTGATTTAATTTCCTATGATAAATAATGGAGTGTTTTGGATAAGATCTCGTTTAACAATTTGTAATTGTTTCGTCTTGTTTGAATTTAAGTAAACTGTGTTGTTAAGCTTGTATATCTCTCTTGTGCTTGTTCATTCCCTTATTTTTTTATTTATATCATTGTTAATGTATTCGTCACTTGTTCTATCAGATGGGAGAGGCGGCGATACAAACTGCGCCATCCTCAAGTAAAATAAACTTATTTGACAATCCGCCCCAGTCTTAGTCCGCGCACACCTACTACAGTGGTACGAATATACGGATAGCCTAGATGGGTAATAGGATGCAATGTCGAAAAAATGTATAGTTGATCCACATCCTCACCTCCTCACATCCTCACATCCTCACATCCTCACATCCTCCACATCCTCACATCCTCCATATCCTCACATCCTCACATCCTCACATCCTCACATCCCCCACATCCTCACATCCTCCACATCCTCACATCCTCACATCCTCACATCCTCCACATCCTCACATCCTCCACATCCTCACCTCCTCACATCCTCCACATCCTCACATCCTCACATCCTCACATCCTCCACATCCTCACATCCTCCACATCTTCCAGCGATTCATTAGGATTCTAGTAATGACAGCTTATAGAACACACACCTATTTTTTCCCCGCGTCTTACTACCAATTTGGATTGTACAAGTAAATTAAATACTCTAGGTGAATAGGAAATTAACAGTATTTGCTTGGAATAAGAGTGATAAACCATTTAGGAGAAAAACACTCTATGTAGCCTACACCTGACTGGGATTCGAGGCCAGAACTCACCATCACCAGCAATACAGTCCAACGTGACAGTGACGTGTTACACTATACGACCACCGCAACGGAACGGGTCAGATACTGTTATTTCTATAGTCAAATTTGTTTATGAAGAATCTTATCTGACCAATAGAAAAGTTTTCTTTAACTATCCGTTCGGGTTGTACGCATATTTACTAATTACGTCAATGTATTGTAGATGAGGAAGGTTGAGTATTAAAGGAAGTGTACCCGCATTTACGTGTAGGGAAATTGTAAAAACCTATAGAAGAAACTATATTCAGTACACACGACCGGGATTCGAACCCCAATCTATCTGTCATCTACAATCTAGTCTATTGCGACCATACGGTCACCGAAACGGACGATAGAAAAGTTACGAGTTATACTTTCACTTAATCATACGTCAAGTCATGTGATGCGAAGTTGACACTTTTGATAGATATTATCAGGTCTATAAAAACACTAATAATAAAATTTAATGTTTTTTTGTTTATTGTTTGTTTTTTAGCACCATGTCTTACTAACCGTTCGGGTTAAATTCTTATGTGCTAATTACGATGATGGTTTTATGGGTAAGGAAGGTTATATGAATATGAAGTACACCCGCATTTGCGTGGTGGGGGAGTGCAAAACAATTTTTCTTTAAACCATCCTCAGTACACCCTACTAAGATTCGAAGTTCGATCTTTGCGTCATGAGTAATCTAATCTAATGCGAGAGTAGAGTCTTAGCCCACCCGGCAGCCGAAGCAAGTTTTTTAATGTTGAGCACACACACACAAAAATTCTTAAAGATTCTTCCTACCAAAATCCTACTATAGCTTAATAAATAAGGGTAGATACGACGGTATTACCTTCGAGGAATGATGAGAGAATCGAACCTAGGCCTTCTGGGTCCTAAATCCCCCACTCTTGACCGTGCGGCCGACGTGGTTGGGTTTCCCGCACATTACCATTGACGCTTTGTCGCCTTCGCTCCTTCCTTTCCTCTGTTCATTCTGTGTTCCTGATCCTACTCCGCATTCCCCCTCATTCCTCTTCTTCCCTTCCTCGGCGCCTTCTTTCTCCTCAGCCCTCTTGAAAGCGCGACACGACACAAATTAACGTTTACAAGACTTTACACATCATTATCGCACGTTTAACGTCGTTTGAATTATCTATTAGAGTCCCGCCAGGAAGGCTTGGGATGTGTCAAGTGGGGGACACGGGGTGAATTTGTCCTCCCCCTCCCACCCCCACGCCCTCTTTCCCCACCCCTTCCTTGCCTCGAGTTATAATTGTGTTCGAGGGCTGAAGAAGGGGGCGGAGGAATTTAAAAGTGACAGATTCAAGCGAGGATGTTAACATCCATGTTCCTGTTTCATATTCCGCTGTCATCATGCAAGGTAGGATTTTTTTTTTAACCCCAACCCATTTGGCCAAGTCTAGTTCTGATTTGTGTTTCGTGTTTTGTATCGCTAATATAGATCTAAAATAATTCGATATTTAGATGAATGGTTTGATGAAGGAATGGGTGTAAGTTGAGGAAAAATGTTTCCTTAGATGGATAGATAGATATGTTGGCAAAGAGATATACAGATATATATGTGTTGGCAGTGCGATATACAGATAGATATGTTGGCAAAGAGATATATACATATATGTGTTGTCATATATATATATCTGTATATATCTTTGCCAACATCTATTTGTATGACTGTATATCTCTCTGCCTATATATATATATATATATATATAT
>CABFWB010003515.1:15065-27296 GCA_902151455.1 Timema bartmani | reverse complement strand
TTTTTTTCTCTACCAACACACACATATATGTATATATCTGCAAATCTATCTGCCTATATATATACTCTGCCAACACACACATATATGTATACATCTGCAAATCTCTCTGCATATATAATATATATATCTGTATATACCAACATATCTATCTGTCTGTATATCTCTCTACCAGCATATGTATATATATCTCTCTCTATGTATATATAGTAATATAACATTATTATAAGTTATTATTGGTTGATTTAAAATCACTACATTTCATGAGCCAAATAATGTTATTTTTACACCTGAATATTTTTATTATACTTGATTTTGGAGCAAATAATATTGTTATTTAGAATTAATTTTGTTTTTCTATCCAACTTGACTTGAGTCATTTATCATATTAATGAATAGTAGTTGATCATTGTTATTATTGATTTGAAATGCATATGTAACGAAAGGTCTTGTTTATACTATATATAATGTAGATAGGGCTGGGTGGTCTTCTTGCTACGTTAAGCTTGATTCACACGTTTGCCGAAAAATAGAAAGCAGAATCTGCGCAGTAATTCACACACCTTAAGTTGACCCATGATGCATTGCAGCGCTTTAAAACAGCTGATTATCAACATATCTTATTTCATAGTGGATAAACATATATTTTAGATCAGTCTCCCGATGGATGTTTTCAAATTATGACGCTGTGTCGTTACACAATCCAATAAATCTATACACACGCTTTACATTAACGGGTTATTTTAAATCTTCTCACAACAGCCAACGAAGCTGTCTGCTGGCTTCTGGCTGTAGAGCGCATGCGTTGACAAATGCGCATGCGCACTGATTTGAGAGGGTTGGTTCTGAGATTTGATTGGTTCTCCTGTGCCTGTGCAGAGCGGACAAAGTAGAGAATAGTTGAACTTAAACAGAACAGCTCGCGCCGATTAAGCGGAAATCTTGTGATTGGCTTAGAGCGCGTCACATGACCACGTTTCTGTTCTGCGCTAGTTTTTCGGCGAACGTGTGAATTCACGGTTAAAAGCATTATTCTAAGAAACAAGTGAAGGTCCTCTAAAGAGATAATCATTTTAATTCAATATTTAAAATATAGTAAAAGACGTTTCCAACCACTTGAAAAACCCCAGCTACCTGTATTACTACTCCCACTGCCATAAAGTTATAACCTGAAACGTTCTCATTGATGCTACCTCAACTTCTGACCTTAATCCTTTCGACTGTTGCTCCACTCCGGACCTGCAAGATAGAAGCGTCTGGCCGTCTGGGTGTATTAGGTTTATTTTTCTTTGTGAGTTACAGGCAGCAGTCACTAGCCCTTATCCTCGTGGTATGAAGATGATTGATTACAATTAATGGGTGAAATTGTTGAGTGATACTGTAAAATAATTACAGTGTGTTTATTAACAAAACTACCTAGTACCCTTTGAGGTGAATTTTGGTGATTGTGAGCGACAGCATTGGGTCTCGGGTGAAGAAAGGATTTTCTTTTCCTGGGATGAGGGAGGTTACTACGTAGGTATGATATATATTTGTCGGTGATGTGCGTGACTATTTTCAGGTTTTCGGTTAGGGTGAGATTTTATTTTCATGGCAATTCGTTTGATTTGGGTAGGCCCTTCCCACCATCCCCTGTATCCACTGCTGCAGCAAACCTTGTTGTGAACATACAGACCAGCATACCCAGGAGTTCCAGTGGTGACATAGGTGACTAATCCAAGCGATAGTGATCTGTCATTTTATAACCCCCTGAAGTAGCGATGACCCTGAATAAGGAGAGGTGGCAACGCGAGAGTAGACAGGCTCAAATGAGGATTCAATATGTGGGACTCAATCAAGACGTGTTTACTTTGGCTCCGACAGCTGTAGGGAGCGTGTCCATTTCACCACATCATGTTACTACTTGCCAAACAAGTTGAGCCCCGGCTCCCAGGGGAGCATTGATGGCAACAGTAGCGCTACCTGCACCTGTGGTCCCGGCAGGAAGCTCACTATTGGAATTGTTGTCTCCGCCTACAGATTCAGTAACCATAAGGTGTGTATGGTTGGTAAGAGATCGATTCCACACTAACAGATTGCTCTGTCTACAACTTAAACTTTCTAAGGACTTCCGATTACAGTAAAGTAAATATGTGCGCGCTCATTTAAATGAAAGAACCAGTAGCAGCAAAAGAATCCGTTGCTATGGAAACAAATTCAAAATGATATTATTGTTGTATTCACGAAGCTATTTCAGAAGTATTTTTTCCGAAAATTTAAAAACCTCGTGAATCGTACCATCTAGGAAAGAGTTTTCTGAGAAATACCAAGCTATCAGAAAGATTGGTGTCGATTTGGTAGGTTAAACTTCACATTAGTAGTCTTCATAGCATCTGCTTGGAAGATCACGTCTATATGCGCCTTGCTCTAGACAATTTTCTTTTTAAGAGCTAAATTGAACGTAGTCTCCGATTTTTTCATTGGTTGGCATGGTCACATGAGTAAGGATACGGATTGTGTAGATGTGATTTCCATTTCTAAGGACTGTTTGGATACGGAGCTTACGGACTCTGTAAACGAGGCTTTAGTCGGTAGCGCATCTGCCTAGTAATTTTATGATCCATCTGAGGTATCACTTGTTCCGCCTGAAAATTCCTTTTTTCTTCCTTGAAGAGCCTTAAAAGCTATCTAATAAACATTCTAGAACAAGATTGACGACGAAGGGGTTTAGCTTTATATGTGTGATGATAGCGTAAGGCGCGAATATTGTATTTTGTAAACTAGTGTACAGTTCAAATTTTTATAAGAAGAAACAGCTTATCTAACTGCTAGAAAAGTTACTATAACCACTTCACGTATTTACACATCAAATCTTGTGATATTAAAATGTAACTTTTAATATATATTATTAATAGCTATAAAAGCACACTAATAATATAGTCAAATGTTATCAATGTTGGCCGCAAACAAAATTAGTATTTTCTAAAAGTCTCTTCCTGTGAAAATTGAACTGTAGCAAAAGTGTACTTTATTCATGTGTTAGGATATCTGAACAGAATTTTTTATATTTAGTAGTAGTGTGATTATTCCTTAGCACTTATAAACAAAATAATTTACCCTCTATGATTTGTTTTAAATCCTTCCCCCTGCCCCGAAAAAAAATGTTCATTGTACTTATTACACCCTTGGTTCGAAATATTTCAAAAGTCGTAGACTCAGCCTCAATAACTAATCACATAGCGTTTAGTGCAGATCAAACAAACCTAGGGGAAAAAAGGGTAACATAGTAATCTTTGTTTTCTTTTCCCGCTTTGGCTTTGTTTTAGAAGTAATGTTGTTCATCTGGCAGCCTTGTTGGAGTTGGTACTCCAAGCAGACCTTCATTTTGTCTGAACGCCAAGCGCTCTTCACCCTCTTCACCTGTTTAGAGGGTGACGATTCCATTGTCTGGTGCCTGTTCAAGCAAAGCAAATTACTAACTTGTCGTCTAACTCAGTGCGTGTATGAGTATGTGTGTGTGTGTGTGTGTGTGTGTGTGTCTCGAAATAGAGAAAGAAAGAAAGAAAAAAAGAAAGAGAGGGAGGGAGTAATTTATTTGTTTTTGAAATCTGGAGTGGGAGAATTCAAGGGTTCTTCATTCTGTCGGAGCTTTCAACAATGTAATTCCCCTAATTGAACAAGTGTGTTTGTTGTTAGTCAGCAATTAAACAGTGCATACGAGGGAGAGTCAGGTACGAAAGGTGTTAAGAATGCTACAACGATAGCAATTGTTAACAGAAATCTGCTCGGCACAGCTTGTAGGTATTTGATAAGAGCGTTTTCCAGTCAATAATCTATTCATTAGATTTACAAATATGAATGGGCTATTCGCTGTATCTCAAGTAAAATAATCGATTTCCAACTACTCTACGATTTTATTCTAATGTTAATCAATAATGTGTAATTGTAGGTATATACTTAAACTTCTCAAGTATTTAAACTAACGCAGCCAAAGTAATGCATGGTTTCAGATATGTTACCACCAGTTAGGCCTAATACAATTATTATAAATCGTATTTAAAAACTAATTTGTTAACAATTATGTATTACATTTATACAGGAGCACCTTCCAGATTAAGCATGATTATTTTAATGAAGATTAAGGGAATGAAAATTATTATTTTGTTTGCGATTAAGACCCTTTAACTTCTAAACACGAAGCTATTTAGGACAAAGGAATACCAAGTGAACCTCAAGTTTGGACACTTGAACGCTGTTGTTTCAACAAATAAAATTGTAAAGATAATATATTTTCATTATTTATTTAGATGAAATACAATCACACTAATCTTGAAAGTAACATATCTGTCTTGCATCACGCCATAAATACATTTTTAATTAAAAGCAATCCATTCTTCTTGAATAAAAATGTAAATAAATGCCATACTTAAAATTCTCACAGCCGAAATCGTAGGAATACTTAATACAATCTGGTACAAAACTTTTTGAATCTATTAGTTTAACGCCCTTCCACCTTCGCGCTCAAATCTGAGATCTATCAATTATATAGTGGTGTGCTATTCTAGACTATCTTTATAAAAAGATATCTAACTTCGAATAACTTAGGCATTCACTTTCCCAAAAATTTCTAAAACTCCAAATAGCTTCTAGAGGCGTTTAATTTCTAAAAAAAAAATCAGGTAAGTATCACACTAAATGGTTTCTAGAGGCATCCAATTTTTAAAAGAAACACCTGTAAGGGACTACTCTAAATAGCTTCTATATGCATATATTTTGTTTTATCCAAGCAAGGAGAACTCCAATTAGCTTCTAAAGTCATCTCATTTTTAAAAAAAATCCAGATGAGGACCATTTAAAATAGCTTCTGAGGGTATCCAATTTTAAAAAAGACCACTTCAAATAACTTTTAAGAGGCATCTGATTTTCGAAAAAAAAATCAGGCAATGAACACACTAAATAACTTTTAGGGCATTCCAAAATTTAAAAATCTCTGACTGAAAATTACGATTACTTTAAATATATATTAGGGAATATAGTAAAAAAAAATTCTTGTGATCACTTCTTAAAATATCTTTTAGAAGTATCAACATTTTCAAAAATTTGTTGTAGGAGAACTATTACCATTAGTTTCTGGGAGTATCAAAATTTCAAAAAATGCCATTGGGTGTATTATTTTAAATAGCTACTAACAGGTTATAATTTTATTTTTTTTAATTCTTCAAACAAAGACCAATACAAATAGCTTCTAGGAGAATCCAAATTTTTAGCGTTAACTGGGGAAGAGGAAGCTAAGAGGGTATCTAAGACTTTTTTGTTACTTGCCCCCAACAAATAAAGTTCCGCCACTACTGTATAAAATAACAAAATTCTTATTTCTTAGGGTATAAAAATAAGTCTTAGGATTTTTATCCCTCTACCCCAAAATTAAATTCTCCCTACGCCCATGCTATGCCTACTAAATTGTAGTCCTCGGAAAGAAGACTGAGTGTCAATCAAGGAATATGTTTATATATGCTTTGACCTTGGCCTCCCACACTTGGTCACAGAAACATTTTTTATAGATAATTTATAGCATGAATAAAATGGAATGATAAATAATAGCACTATTAGAATTAAGTAGTATGGCATTATATAGTAAATTGAATAAAATTATGCTTCACAAACACAATAACTACATTAAACATCAATGAAAAATTACTTCTTTGTAATAAAACTAGAGTATTGTTTTTAAACATATAATTCCACTTATTACTAAAGGACCAGTTATTTAAAAAAAAAAGTGTACCAACATCATTCTATTGTTTAGGAATGTCAACGAGGCGTTAAAATATCTTTATTAGCCTTATATGTATAATATGTGGAAAAAACAGAAAGAAGTGAAAAGTATTTTTAACGCTCTCAAGACAACGGTTTTTCTGACATATTCTTTTTCAACGAATCAAGTACAAAATAAAACTCAGCCTCGTTTTGCTCTCTCAAAATTTGGAAAAATTTTATCAAGTATTAGAAGAAGAAAAGGACGATTATACGTACCAAGGAATGAGTAATCTGATCCAAATAGTTTCAGTTATTTATTTTGCCTCAGAAATCCAAATAGTTTATCAACTATGTATTTATTATATGTATTTCTATTGTTTGTTCCACAGATGGGGTCAGTCAGTTAGTTAGTTGTTCGTTGTCTCAGAAACAAGAATATTTTGCTAAGAAGTACTAGGATAACAAGAAATATTACACTTTTGAAAATATAATCCAAGTAGTTCATCAAAATTGTTTCAATGGCTTTGTCAATCTATTCAGTTTGTTGTTCCTTAAAAGGTGCCATTCTGTTAAGAACACCAAAAGTTATTTTAAATCTCGTGACTCCGTTTGTTTCTGAAGCAGGACAAGCCTGTTGATTAAATATTCCTATTAAATAAGTATAAGTAACGTCACGAATAAATTAAACATGACTTGTATGGGTGAAAAGTGTCTTTGGAAATGGTACGAACCAGGATGGCTCAGTGGATGATAATTATTTGCGCACTTAGCCAAAGCCACTGGGTTCGATTCCCGTTTCTAGGTTGTCAGTTTTTATTTTATTTAACTTGATTCAGATACCTGGAATGATCCTGTGGATAGTCATCACGTATCAGTTTGTGATACATACGAATTTAAAAAAATCTGTTTAGTTGCTAAGTCAACAACATAAACTGAAGCTAGCTTTTTTTCAGAATCGGACTTGCTCAGCANAAAAAAAAAAAAAAAAAAAAAAAAAAAAAAAAATGACGGAAGCTTTCGTAATCAGATGTACTCAAAAGAAAATAAGTGAGCCTTCGGAAGGCGGATACCTCCCATCTTAAGCTATTTTCGTCTTGCCGTTCTGGATCTAACGAGTGTGAAATGATCCCACCAGTCAGTGGAGCGACCAGTCGATAAGCTGAGTCTAACCCTTGACACTTGGAATGATTGATGCCCCGCGCTCAATCACAACCCAGCAGGAATTCTAAAAGGAAAACGATGTTCTTACAACCCCTACTTTATTTTGTGCTCCTTGGCTTCCCGTCATATTGTTATTCATATTGAGATTATTTTTTGTTATTCGCCATAGTGTGACCTTTTTTATTATTTATGTAATACAAAGCGCGAAAATAGCAAAAGGATGCAAAACATGTAGGTATATGAGGTGCGCTACCAGCCAAAGTTATCAAAGGTGAACTTAATTTACTAATTTAAATGGATTAAACCTTAATCCGACGCTAAATCCAAAAGATAATATTAATCGAATCTGAAACACTCACATACACCCATTTACTTACGAGTGGAAAAATCTCACGGCTAGAAAAAGTTATTAGATCTACTTCCACGTATGCATATGTCAAGTAATGGAATATGCAGCTGTCACTTTTGATAGATAATATTAATATCTAACAAGTTTGACAACTCTGGTATGTTGGAAATTTCTGTTGGTATGGCGTTATACAGTAATATCATGTTATTTAGTATCGAGCTAGTACCATATTTGGTAAGCGTTGTATTTTCCTCTGACGTCCATTGTTCAAATCCCGACCAGTTTTTTTAGCACCCCGTCTTAATAGCTATTCAGGCCATAAGCATATGTACTAATTACGCTAATGAACTAGGGATGAGGACTGTTCAATTTAAAGGAAGTGTACTTACATTTGCGTGGAGGGAGAGTGGAAACCTATTTAGGGAAAACAACCCTCAATACACCCGACCATGATTGAGCCCCGATCATCTGTATTCCAGTCTATTGTGAGAGTATCGCCTTAAATGAATATAGTATTAACTAATAGTCTGACCTGTTATTCGCACGACTAAGCAGCATCAAAACTATAATAGATTAGGACGTTCAATATTCGGCTAGCAACCTTTTTATAGTTTCTCCTTGTACAATCCTGAGATAACTATGGCAATACCAAACCAATTATGGCAATCAATAAAATAAAATAAATTAAATCTTTGAAACGAAATCTTGACTAACCTACAAGCTTAGTGTACGTCTACCATATTGAGAAAAATGTTCTATTAGTTTAGGAATTTTGAGGTCCATCCCTACCCCTCCCCGCCACCCTACTCCCAATTCCTGGACTCCTATTTTGAAATTCCAAGCTTTTCAAATTTATCTTATCCTTTTACTAGTTAGACCCCTTTGTTTCCACGCAAAAATTTATATTTTCTAATAATTTTGACAATAGTTCAAGCTATAACCCCTTCCTTCAAACCTTTTCTGTTCTTAAATTCCCATTTTGAGATTTTAATACTTACTTGGTTATAATATGATGTGGTTCTTTTACGTCCTGCCAATTTTCAATTTTCAACAACGCCTAAAATTAGTATTCTATATTGGTTGCATCAATTTCTATGTCTTCCATTTCCCGTTTATATTTTGAAATTCCGTTTATTCAGACATCATTTAGCTATTCGGGAAGTTATATTTAATTACATGCCAAGATTCAATTTTATATTACAGCAAGAAGTTTTTTCTATTAGTTATGACAGTTTTGAGCACCCAATTTTTTTGAACCAATTTATAAATTTCAAATTTTACTATTTGGGGTGGTTATCCTAATTGCTTCCAAGTATCTTCTACCCCACTTATAAATGTTGTTTCTAGTAATTAAGGAAATTATTAGCTCTCCTTTAGTCCAGATCCAGATTTCAAAATTTAACAAACTTTCGTGTTTTCTAGTTATCTGCAAAATTTATATTTTTTACCATACCGAAAGGTGTTTAATTTTATAAGATTTAGAATTTTTTTTTCCTCACTTCATTGGACCCCTTCTCCATTTCAAATTCTAAAAGTGTTTGGGATTCTCGGGTAGTTTCTCTCCCCAAATTTCAGTTTTATTCCATATTAATAAGCAGTTATTTTTATTAGTTATGGAGATTCACGCCCTATTCTCCAACTTACCTTTAAAAACTGCCTATTTAAATATTTATTAGTTATCTAGATTTGCCTATATACCTGTCTGCCAAATTTTAGTTTTCTACCTCATCTAAAAAGTTGTTTCTAATTATAAGCCCCATTTTGAAATCTCACATTTTTAGATTTTTCTGTTTATATGAGTCAACCCCTCTACCTTCCTGCCGAATTTCACCTTTCCAGCTTATCTATCCACTTTTCCTTAGGATAACAATATTACAACATTCTTTCACCCCCTTGCGGGTTAAATTTCACAAAACCTCTTCTTATCGGATGCCTTTGAGTTGGAAGATATTTCAACTTGAAATCCTAAGACAAATATTAAGATTGTAAAAACGATAAGAACATTCTTAACATATTATTTTTAGATGGAGGAAGTGAGGTCTGCTGTTCATAGAACTACAAACTACAATTATAATAATTATCAACGTAATTGTGTATTTTTATTTACCAAACAACATAGTTTTGCATCACCCTTCGGGACAGGCAAAGGCCTATCTTTTCACCAAATAGTTCAAGCATTTCATTGCAAAGACTGTACCAACAAAGAATTCACCAGCTCTGGAAAGCATTTACTGACATTTCTCCCACACCAGGAATGTCAATGTCATCGATTTATCAAGAAATAATCATGCTTTTATAAATTAATTACCGTCTCACACAACACACAAACTGCATCCCCTGAACCGCACTTTCATGTACTCTCTAAAGACTCAATACAGTGAGAACATCAGACAGTCACCTTGTAGTGTATGATATCTCTCTCTTATCTTTTTTGTAAAGCCAGCCTGCAGTGTACTGTAAGCAACGCCGTGAATTTATTTAGGGTCAATGAAATCTGGCCCTATGCTCTAGACATGTTCACTGACGCAGATGATATTATTTGTGAGTGCGAGACAATGAATGAAGTTCCTACCCACAACCAGGGTTCCATAACAACTGCTCGGTCTACTTATTTCCTAATTAAAAATGTGGGGGTCCATATTACCAGAATATCTCGATATCTGACCGATTTTGTATTTTTTGAAAACTTTGGCGTAGAATGTTTTCAAAGTGTTCTAGTCAGACTGAAAATTAAGGTTAATTAATTCTATAATGTGTTGTTTCAAAATAATGCTAACGCCAAAATAAAGTCGAAATATTCCAAGAGAGCTTTTTTTTTTCCTCGACAGCCCTAGAGTTTGAGCTTTATTAATAGAAAAAGTGTGTGAAAATGTTACATTAACTGAGTTTCAACGAAATATCAAGTAAATTTATAGAGTTTGGAGACCAGATTTGACTGGATTTATCTTTCTTCTAATAGATACAGTACTCTTTTATAGGCTCACAACAGAAACATTTAAGATATTTTAGAACTAGCAGCTAGATTTCCTCTTTACCTCGATATAAGAAGTTTGGTGGTTTTATTTTCCCGCTCTCTGGTTGATAGGACGAAAAGTTATTATATGTGAAGGGTGAAAGGGAGTATAAGCTTAGACACATTAGAGAAGTAGTTTCAGAAAACGACACAGACCATTGTATTTTAAACCGTGTGGCCGTACAGCGATTTATACATTCTCGCTGACCGAGGTGGGTGCCTTATAGGGCCCCTACACGATCAATCAGACTGTCAGTATTAATTATTACTATATTGATACTGACAGTCAGACTGACAGTATTAATAGAGTAATAATTAATAATGACAGTCTGATTGATCGTGTAGGGGCAGTACTGATGGACTGATGGCCGACTGAGTAAAATACTGATGTGGTCCTAATTTTCTGATCACATCAGTATCAGTCCATCAGTACTGCAAGTGGTGGGAGAGACTGACAGTAGTACTGACAGTAATACTGACCGTGTGAGCGCGCTCGTCAGTATTTCTTTCAGTTTCAGTAACAAACATAGACTGCACACGCCTTTTTCTTATCATCCATGTTGTTGCACGGTGCAAGCAGGAGCTGAGACTGATAAAAATATTGATATGAAGACTAACCGTGTACGGTCTCGTTGTAAATACTGATGCGTACTGACAGTCAGATTGTCAGTCTTAATACTGACAGTCTGAATGATCGTGTAGGGGCCCTATTAAATTTATCAATCACATAATCCTAATTAACTGACGACACTGGCGTATAATTCGAGCGAGTAGTAAGACGCGGTTCTAGAAAAAAAAATTACGTTGCCAATTTTTGTTCACTGTTCAAAATCCAAAATGGTGAGCGAGTCTAGATGCTGTTGGGACCATTCATATATTTCTTAGTTTGCTTTTTACATATTCCGAAAGGACGGTGGTTCTGTGTACATTAATATTTACAATATTTTGAACATGTTTTATTATTAATCACTTCGGCATTTAATGTGTACTGTATACCATATGTGTTTTAAGACTTAAAATAACATATAATGGGATTGATTAAAACGTAAAGGTGCATTTATACGCATTAGGGTGTGCCTGGGCCACAGATGAACATACACCTGACCCACAGCCTCTAAGTGAAAATGGCTGCGTTCATTGGGGGACCTTGAGTCCTTCAACACGGGTGCCATCTTTTTAAACATGCTTCCACCGACTAGAGAGAAGAAGACAAATATCCTTCTCGAGTAAATCGGCTGGCTTCCACAAAGTTAAGTTCAGGTACTGACCCAACCCCCTCTTCACATAATCCTACCTCACAAAGAGCTTAAGCAGACTGAACATTACGATTACAATGGTCCCTTTATGACGAACATGTTAAAAGTGAGTCGTTTTGTAGCATCGGATGGTTCACTAAACACATAACACCAATGTCAAAGGATGGATCTTACCCCATTCTTCTGTGATCGAAGGCAGCGTGGAAGAACGACGTAAGTTCAGCTAGACACACCTTCTCTGACCCAAGAGAAAAAGACACTAACCGGGTGGGCTGAACGACTGTGAAGCGAGAGCCACGTGTGGACTGGACTTGCGCAGTGAAGATATTCTCCTTTAGAAGATTCCCGAGAAGCAACGAAACTTCCCGAGGCTTGTAGAAATGCGCAAACCGTTGTTCTTTCGGTATTCCAGAAGGTTTCCCCCCTTGATTACCCGTCATCCTCTCCCCTGTGTTTTAGCTGTATATATATTTGTGTCTGATCCAATGAACCTCACAATTGGGACAGAGCTGGAACAGGGCTAGGATAAGCTTCGGCTTTCTACGACTAAAATGTAAGAACTAAAATTCTGTCTCGGCAAATTTAACCTTTTTTTTATATTTATTTATATATTTCAAAATTCCATTTCGGCTTCTTAAAATTTTGGTTAAAACTAAAACTTAAAATTTAAATATGAGTCTGGCTGTTTACCTTAGTAATGGCGTCTAGTCGCCGATTGA